>CM060663.1:12922847-13210347 GCA_030686955.1 Odontamblyopus rebecca | reverse complement strand
TCATAAATCATCATTTATCATAACAAATGTCACAGCTAATGATGAGAGCCGAGCTAGAAGAGACGTCACGGCAGCTCCAAATGTGCGAGGACTAAATAAAGCATGGAGCAGGAGCCAGGGTTCTGCATCATTATGACGTGTTTTTGATGAGAAATCTCCAAAAGTCAAATCCACAAATGTGCTTTCATTAGTGACGGATTCATTTTCTGGCTGTATGTATTTTTCCAACCACACCACAACATCTCAGAGAGCATCTGACACACCGCAACATCTGCACAAGGACGGGAGGGCATCTGACACATGGGAATACAGCTCGGTGGACACATTTCAGTCGTCTCTCGAATGTTAAAGTTCTGAGATTGATTTGAAATGTGAACGTTGAACAAAAAGCCATTCTGAAAGATGCACTGTGCAACTTTTCTGGGCCTGCCAACTGCTTGTTTCCATGGAGATGTTTTTGCTTTCTATGGCACGGCATTAAACATATACATTTCTAAATAAACAAGTGAGGGCACTACAAGGCCAGGTGACAGGTCAGATCTGTGGAGAAGTGACTGTACTGACAGAGCACGTGCATATACTCCAGCCAAAGCAACATCTCCATGGAGACAATTAGGTTGCACAGTGTACCTTTAATTGCAAGAAAATATTTGTTCCTTTTTTTTCTTTCAGTTTAATATTTTTCCAAAATTGTAATAAAAGTAATATAAGAATCCAGAGCATTTTTCTAAACTACATTACGGTTATTTGCAGAGAAAATGATGTTTAATTATGTCCTTGTACCATTTGACTTTTGAATTTCAATTAAGAACAAAAACAATAAAATGGGAAAACAGTTATTTCCTTATTCTGTTTTAGTGTAAAAAAAAAAAAGATTTTGACCTCTATTTCCAATGTTTAATTTAAAGTTTATTTCAATAAGACCAGTCAAAAAACAGCCTTGTGCCTATTTTATTTTATATTTATATTTTATTCTCTCTGGTTTATAGGAAGTTCTGCTGCTTAATGCACCAAATGAACTGAGAATTTATCGCTGCTTCCTGTTTCTTGTCATGGAGTTTAACAATTACTTTCTAAGACACCAAAGGTAACACGTTGCTAGAAAAGAGGAGGACGTGTTTGTCCACAAAACTTGGACCATTTTTTCAGGTAAGTTCTTCTAGCAACAGAACATTGAGTGCAAATAAACCAGAGAGAATAAAATATCAAAACTGAAACCAGACTGACACAAGACTGTTTTTTGATTGATGTTATTTGAATTAAACTTTAAATTAAATATTGGAAATAGAGGTCAAAATCTGTTTTGGTTTTTTTTGCCACTGAAACGAAATAATGAAATAACAAACTGTTTTCCCATTTTATTGTTTTTCGTTCTTAATTGAAATTCAAAAGAACAAATGGTATGCGGACCCTAGATCACTTTTTTTTGTGATTTACTAATTGTGACCCACTCTTCCTGTTTGATTTGGATGAATGTTGTAGTGGTAGAAGGTGTGAGCAAACATAGAGCTGAGAAGTAGTTTGGAGGGTTCTTATCTCCACTCAAAGTTCAGACACTTTTCATAATTACAGATAGAACCTTGGTGTGTTTGTTTATCTTCAGTGGTTAAGAGCTCTCAGCTCCTCTGCAGCCGATCAGACGCAGCCGAGCAGAAACAGGCCTGATTAGAACGGCTTTTTAAATGACTCAAATCTACGGGGATTAAACCACCAGAATGTACAAGGACAATGGTCCAAAACAGCCAGCAAACACAGCGACGTTTAAAATAAAAACAAGGACAAACTTAAAGGCGCTACACTTCATTTAGTGTCTTAAGAACAAACAGTTTGCAGTGGTCCAAAGCTTTCCCTCATTTATAAGGTGAATGTCAAAGTAAAAAAACTGGGACACATCCAGTTTGCATTGGTTAGTAATAATAAAACTGTGAAACAAATGTGTAATTAAGGAAAACTGTTAAGCAGAGACCGTTCATGACTAACGTGTGAGTCAGTATTGTCACATTTTCTTTGTGTTTTGGTCATTTTTAAGCAGGTTTTCTGTATTTTACCTAAACAAAAGACAAAGTTTATGCCTCTCTTTACTGTTGGCAGGGATCAAATGGGTCAAAAATAGGGACACCAGAAACATTTCTTGCATAAAACTGGGACAAATCAGTGGTTTTGGATAAATCTGCTGGGACAGGGGACACAGGACTGTTCCGGGTAAATAAGGACATCTGGTCACCCTACTTACTTATCGTATGTGTTCTGAGCAAGTTTATAAAAGCTTTTCAGGATTTTCAGAGACCGGTTTTGCAGTCACGGTAAAGCTAACAACAAGTAGCATGCTAACTGTGCACTTCCTGATTCTGGATGCAGACAGTACACAGTGGACTTCAATATATCTGCACTGGGGAAAGATCATTTTTACTCAAATACAAAATGTTGTATACAGGAAAATAACGTTCAAATATGGATCATTCTCCAGTCCCTGTGTGAAGCTGGCCCTGCATCAAACACATACCTACACAAAAACTATGTCTGTTGCTTGTGCTGCAAAAAGTTTTGTTTCTGCTGCTTTAGTTTTGGAGGCATTAACGATTCTTTTATAGGTCAAATTGCGGTCAGCCAGCCCCCAGGAACCTTCCAAATGCTCTAAACGGCCAAAGTGGTGTCAATCGATTGTGCTTCGTTTGTGCTGTTACGGTTCTTAGCTATCAGCTGTTTTCGGCCGATGACGTCACCTCCGGAAATGACATGGGGCTGGAAATGACGTAACGTAATCAGCAAAATAAGTAAACAATAACTTAAAAAATATGAACGCAAAAAGTGAAATATTAACGGCACACAGCAGCACAAACAAAACAGAAAGAATGTCATAGTTTGCGATTTATAGCACATTTTAACATTTCCGGGGGGTGCAAGGTGGCATCATCGGCAGAAAATAACTAATAGCTAAGGAGTATAATAGCTAATATCTTAAGAATCATAATAGCACAAACAAAACTCATTCCAGCACAAACGATTGACAGTTTTGTGTAGGTTTGTGTGTGATGGAGGAACTTCTCGCAAGTTCCTCTACTGTGGTAAATAATGAAATTGTTCCATTTTTATATCACATTTTTCAATAACTAACCGCTCACACATCAACAGCATTCATCTGTGGAAGCTGGCATTGCACCGCCAACCTCTGAGTCAATGGATCTGACCACTCAACCCATGATGCTTATGTGGAGAGCGGGATTTGACCAACCTTCGGATCAGCAGACAAACGTTCTACCAGCCGTCCACACGACCCAATGGAGAGTTTGAATAGAGCAGAGCTGCTATTAGCAACATGAAGCAAACAGATAAATGATTCTTATCATGTTGAGTTCTCACTGGAGTTAAACTAAACGTCTCTTCGCATCTTCAGTTCCATCGGAGCCCAGGGCAGAGTCTTAATGAAGAGTTCATTCATAAAAACCAGAGACACACAGAGGCACCGGGGAGACTGTGAAACATGACACTTTACACCCACCTCATTAAACCAGGAGGCACCACAAGGAAGCACCACACAAGGAGCAGGCCAAAAGACTGTGAAGGACTCATATACCATCAACCACGACTGAACCAGGACTGAACTGGACTAAACCAGGGCTAAACCAGGACTAAACCAGGGCTAAACCAGGACTAAACCAGAGCTAAACCAGGACTAAACCAGGACTAAACCAGGACTAACAAGGACTAAACCAGGACTGAACTGGACTAAAACAGGGATAAACCAGAACTAAACCAGAGCTAAACAAGGACTAATCCAGGACTAAACCAGGACTAAACCTAGGCTAAACAAGAACTAAACCAGGGCTAAACCAGGACTGAATTAGACTAAAACAGAGCTAAACCAGGGCTAAACCAGGACTAAACCAGGACTAAACCAGGACTGAACTGGACTAAACCAGGGCTAAACCAGGACTAAACCAGAGCTATACAAGGACTAATCCAGAATTAAACCAGGAATAAACCAGGACTAAACCTAGGCTAAACAAGAACTAAACCAGGGCTAAACCAGGACTAAACAAGGACTAAACCAGGTCTAAACCAGGGCTAAAGCAGGACTAAACCAAGGTTAAACCTAAACAAGAACTAAACCAGGGCTAAACCAGGACTAAACAAGGACTAAACCAGGTCTAAACCAGGGCTAAAGCAGGACTAAAACAGGACTAAACCAGGACTAAACCAGGGCTAAACCAGGACTAAAACAGGACTAAACCAGGGCTAAACCACGACTAAACCAGGACTAAACAAGGACTAAACCAAGGTTAAACCAGGACTCAACCAGGGCTAAACTAGAACTAAACCAGGGCTAAACAAGGACTAAACCAGGGCTAAATAAGGACTAAACCAAGAATAAATCAGGACTAAACTATGGCTAAATCAGAGCTAAACCAGGGTTAACCTAGGACCAAACCTGGACTAAACCAGCACTAAACTGGCCAGCACCAAGATCTAACTCATCCCAGGACTAACCAAGGACTAAACCAGGTCTTTTTCACATCTAAAGGACTAGGATTCTAAACCCTGTCTAAACAGGTCTAAATCACATCCATACCACTGCAGACTGCACCCCACAAGAGCCGACGTAAACCAGGTCTAAACCAGGTCCATCCAAGATCTCAGCCAGTTCTAAAGCCCCTTACAGACATCAAAAAGGACAACAAAATCCCTTTAAACACATATTGTCTCGGTCTGACTTTGCAGAGAACTTTTGGAAGTGACCCCATTTTAAGATTCAAATATTCGGCACATCTTTGACAACGGGCGATTACTGAATGATTTAGCCGTTAGCGCGGCATTAGCGCAGCGTCGATAGCGTGGCGTAAACTTGCCATTTGTTATAGTGACAGGAGACACGGGCGATGGCATCTCAATTTTCACCTCCAAATGCAAACGCACCACCGTGACCGCCAATACGAGCGACGGAGAGATAAACGTCGGCATTAGCATTTTATAAACACACAGAGTATTCACGGTGTTATCTGTGAGGAGGAACGAATGGGGGCAGAAAGAGAGGAGGGAGGGTGAGGGGACAGAAAAGGGGGGCAGAGGGAAG
Source organism: Odontamblyopus rebecca (assembly GCA_030686955.1). Lineage (NCBI taxonomy): Eukaryota > Metazoa > Chordata > Actinopteri > Gobiiformes > Gobiidae > Odontamblyopus > Odontamblyopus rebecca. The sequence continues at coordinate 13,205,276 of CM060663.1, read as the reverse complement.
GATGGAAAGCAGAGATAAAGTTTAGAAGAAAGAGAAAAGCTAAGGGGTGACAGAGCGAGGGAGAAGAAGGACATGGAGAGAAAGAAAGGAGAGACAAGGTTTGGAAGGAAGAGAAAGCCAATGGGAGAGGGGGAGAGAGACAGAAGGAAAGAAGGATGTGGCGAGTGACAGAGAAGAGGGGCAGACAGAAAGACAAAATTAAGAATAGAGAGAGAGATAAGGGGTGAAAGAGAAAGGGAGTAAACAAGAGAGGAGGAGAAAAGAGACAGAAAGAAGGGAGGAAGAGATGGAGAGAAAGAAGAACGTTTAAAAGAAAAAGAAAGCGAGAGAAGGAGAAAAGAGAGAACAAAGAGTGGTGAGAAGAAAAGTCAATGTAAACAGACTAATGTCCAGCTCGGGTGAGCGGCATTAACATAACAGAGATGTAACTAAAACGTGACCTTCAAGACCACTCGACAAACACAAAAGAGAGACTCATCCTGGAGAGGAAGAGATTTTCCATGTTTCTCCCTGAATCTGGACGGGCCTCTCAGGTGGAGGTATTTGCAGCGGGGGAGGTGGGTGACCCCAGGGTGGCACTACCTGAGGGATGCAGGAGGGGAGGCATTCAGGTGGGTGAGATGTGCACATAGGGCAACATGATGAAACCCCATGGAGACCCTACGTGTGTTAGAAACACTTAACGGTTCAGAAGATGCTCAGCTCTGAGGGCGCAACATTTGGAGAATAGGGCTGAGTATCATTCAGAAGTTGCCGGTACAATATATACAAGTCTCGATACATAGGCAACGATACGATACATATTTCGATACAGTGCACTTTAGATTCGATACAGTTCAATAAAAAATGGTCTAAATGATGGCTGTGATACTAGAAGTCTTTGTTAAATCACTTCTTGTGCAAAGTTAATATGAAATATGAAAACACCCATTTCAATCATCAAGTGAAAATGTCAAATGTGTTGCATAAACAAGTTTCCTTCCTCTAAACAAGCAACAAAACTGTAGCTCTGGAACAAATTAATTGAGTAAAACATACCAAAAAACACTTTTGACAATATATATCAATACAGCAGCCCACGATATCGATACTGTATCATCATATTAAATGATATGATATATCTATATTTCATTATTGCTGCACACCCCTATTGGACAGCCATGCTGCTTTAGATTTGCATTAGATTTGGTGCATATCTAATGAAGAAGGACTCTGATTGATGGGTCAGACTGCACCGTGTACCTGTGCGGGGAATGAGCGGGCAGCAGTGTGGCTGCAATAGTCCCGCCCCCAGAGGGCAGGAGGTAATGCACCTCTGCCGTTTATAGGAATACTCTCTTACCATTATGGCGTTCGCCGCCTATTCCGACATTCCTTCATTACGACATGTCTCTAGAATTTAAACATTCCAGTTTTCCAACACTTTTTAGTATTGCTATTGAGATGTCATTTTTCAAAATGTATTTTTTTTTTTTTTGAGAGTTGCGATAGTCCTAATGCGTATACAATCAAATTTCATGGTCATATGTAGGCAGGCAAATGTGTGTTTTGGGCATCTCATTGAGTTTTTTTTTTTTTCTAAATGCATGACTGTTTCCCCCAGCTGTCAGTGAGGACATTTTCCCACTGTCTGATATCCTAAGAGGCCAAAGTATTATCTGATCAAAAGCACAAAGCATAATGTTATTCATGTCGGAAAAGCAGAATGTCTGAAAAATAGTAAAGTGCAGCTAAAAAAAGTAAAAGCAGTGGGACGCTTGAAAAATCCTGCTTATGCCCCCACTCCGACAATTAGACGTTCGTGTGTAAATAGCGGCATGTCGGAATAGCAGCATGGAACCCTTCATTATAGTCAATGAGCCCATCCTTCTACACTCTACAGTCTGTACTGCGCCCCCTGTAGGCCTTAATCCTTAATCACCAGGCCAGACTGAGACGGAGCCAGTGAGGTTTATTTAAGTTTTGAGTGCACTGTTCTGTGAGAGCTGCATCTGCTTAATGATCATGGAAGAACCGAGAAGATTAAAAACACACAGATCCTGGAGCTTTAGGAGCAAGAGAAGCAGCCCTATGTCTGTGAGAGAAGTCCTGAAGTTTGCACGGATACAAAGAGGTACGCTTGAGAGCTGATGTTTGTGTAGGAGGATCACTCTTGTCACACACAGAGACTTGTCACACAGCAGCTCCTCACTTTGAGTTTTGGCACCGACTCTTTTGGCAGCGTCAGTTTGAGTCCTGCTCTTTAGCCCGGAGCAGCCATATGACCTTCAGCATCCACACGCCAAAAACAAACACCAGCGACACAAGCTCGAGGCGAAAAACACTGTTACCTAGCAACCAAGGAAGGTTCCATGGTATGTCATTTACATTTTCAGTCTACATAAACGAAGGCAGATACCAAACTCCACACGTTATCCCAGAAAAGTGACTCAGTGCAGCTTTAATATAACTCTAACGGCATAAACCAGAAAAAGGTCCAACGCTCACAGCTCCAGTGAGACCACAGTGTAAACAGGGGCTAACCACTCTGCCACTGTCGTCACTGACCTTTGACCTTTATGTTGTTCAGAGTGTGGTGACCTGGAGCGTGACCCCTCTGCTCTGTGCACTGACATTCAGAATATCACCCTTTAAATGTCAAAACTGTGAGCAAAAGGACCAAACCAGGACCTAATCAGGACTAAACCAGGACCAAACCAGGACCTAATCAGAACCTAATCAGGACTAAACCAGGATTAAACCAGGACCTAATCAGGACTAAACTAGGACCAAACCAGGACCTGATCAGGACAAAACCAGGATTAAACCAGGACCTAATCAGGACTAAACCAGGATTAAACCAGGACCTAATCAGGACTAAAGCAGGACTTAAACAGGACTAAACTGGATCTGATGTAGTAACCAAGTGGACCAGAACTAAACCAGAAGTAACCCAGACCTTAATTAGTACCCAAATCAGGACCAAACCAGGCTTAAACCTGGACTAAACTGGATCTGATGGAGAGACCAAGTGGAGCAGAAATAGGGCCTTAACCCAGACCTTAAGTAGTCAAAATCAGGACTAAACCAGGACTTAAAGCAGGATCTGGACCAGGATCAAATGCATCACCCAGCTGGAGAACCAATACAAACCAGTGCATAAATCTGCAGATCACATGAGGTTGGATCACATGTACAGTTGTGTGTCATGTTTTTGTATATTTATGGAGAATTGTTGTGTGGGGCGGGAGAATCTTACAGCTTAAAGAAATAAAATCGGTTCAGTCGGTTTAGTCCTGGTCTAAATAGTCTCTTTATTGAGTGGCCTCCAGCTCAGTCCGAACATTCACTGGTTCCTTTTGAATTGCACTTGTTCATATTCTGGATGACTGAGCAGGAGTCTGACAGAAAAGGTCTCCAATGGTGTTACTTCAAAGTTCAGGAGGGACTGGTGGTTAAAAGTTGAAACGCCCCAAAAGCTGGCCAAATTACATTTTTATTTATTTTTATTTTTAGGTGACTTCTTTTGTGATAAGTCAAAATATTTCAAAGGTACATTAAGCCAGACTGAACCTGGGAGGTTTTAGTCATGGGATCTGGAAACCCAAAGTGAGGAGCTTTTTAAACTTTAACACCTTAAAATATCTCGTTACAACAAAGAAATCAACATTTCAGCAGTCACCTCACAGCCACTGAACTATTGTCTGATCTCTGTTACAACATTGTTTCCTTATCACAATCAGACCTGGACTTGAGTTTGTTTCACTTCTTCTCTCAAATTGAAAACACTTTGTTCCACCTTGTGATGTCATATGGTAATACAGGAAGTGCTCCCCTGTGTTTTTGAACTCCATACACCTTCACTAGAATCATTTGGATCATGATGGTGCTAACGGTGCTTTCACGTCCTATGGTTTTTATTATTGTAAATACCAAAAAAAACAACATCAAAGTTGCACATGAACACCAACTCACATCGTAATTTCCACTGGAAAACTGGAAGAGTTTTGATACACAAGCTGCAGAGATGAGATAAACTTTGACCTGTGAACATAGCGGAGAGCAGCGAAAGTGTCGTGAATGGTAAATACTAACTAACCCTAAGCCTAAGCACTGCATTCTGTTAAACCTTGGTTATTTTGTAGCCTACATAATGCTGTGGCATACTCAATTTGAAGAACATTGACTTTTACACTTAATATTAAAATAAATACAATAAAATCAATAATAAAATATGAGAATCATCTTTCCCACACCACATGAAGGCAGCATAAAAATAAAAGGTTCACTTGAAAACTACCTCTTTGTGACATCACAAGGTAGAACAGAGCATTTTGAGCTTTGGAAATGTAAACAGACTAATAATAAATAACTCAAACATGTGTGAATGAAACAAAACACAAGTCCAGTATGTATGTGATGACGTAACAACATGATAATATGGTTTAAAGTTCATAAGAGACCATTTTGTGTAATAGGACCTTTAACCAATCGCCTTTGAGAACATTCATATAAACAAACTCTCTCTCCCCTCCTCTTCACCGCAGCAGCAAAACCACCAGCCTCCTTAGCCTCTCCATCTTTCCTACATCATTAAAACATATATGCTTCAACAAGCACCGAACATTATAACAACCGTTTTATATCGATTTTGTCCCTCGTTCGCTTCTTTCAAACCGAAGCCTAAACTCTTGGTCAATGAGGCGCTCGGTGACAGTAATTAAGCCGTTTCAAATGAAAAGTGTGTTGATTAGCGCGCTGACATTTCACTGCGTTCAGCTTTAAGTGGTTAGCGTTAGCGTTAGCATTAGCGGGTAATTGTTTGAGTTTGATTAGAGAAGGAGCCGGGTCACACTCCGAGGCTAAGAGCTCTGAGGAGAATCCTCATGATGTCAATGATGAAGAGAGAGAGAGGAGGAGAGAGGGGTAGAGAGAGAAGTTAGAGATAGAGAGGGATACAGGAGAGAGAGGGAAGAGAAGAGGGGTAGAGAGAGGAGAGAATAGAGGGATATACTGTAGGAGAGAGCGGGAAGAGAAGAGGGGTAGAGAGAGAGGAGAGAAGAGAGGGATATAGGAGAGAGGGGGCAGAAAGAGGAGAGAAGAGAGGGATATAGGAGAGAGAGGGAAGAGAAAAGGGGTAGAGAGAGGAGAGAATAGAGGGATATAGGAGAAAGGGAAGAGAAGAGGGGTAGAGAGAGAGGAGAGAAGAGAGGGATATAGGAGAGAGAGGGGGAGAGAGAGAGGAGAGAAGAGAGGGAGATAGGAGAGAGGGAAGAGAAGAGGGGTAGAGAGAGAGGAGAGGGATATAGGAGAGAGAGGGATATATGAGAGAGAGGGGTAGAGAGAGAGGAGAGAAGAGAGGGAGATAGGAGAGAGGGAAGAGAAGATGGGTAGAGAGAGGGAGGAGAAGAGATAGAGAGGGATTTAGGCGAGAGAGGGAGTAGGAGAGAAGAGAGGAATAGAGGAGAGAGAGGGAGGAGAAGAGGGGTAAAGAAAGAGGGAGGAGGAGGAGAGAAGAGAAAGAGAGGGATATATGAGAGGGAAGAGAAGAGTGATAGAGAAAGAAAGAGAGGGATAGAGAGAGAGGAGAAAAGGAGAGAGGGATATAGGAGAAAGAGGGACGAGGACAAGACTAGAGAGAGAACGGGAAGAGAAGGGAAGAGACAGAGATGGATATAGGAGAGAAAGGCAAGAGGACAGAGGTAGAGAGAAAGGGGAGAAGAAGAGAGGGAGAGGGAGGATATATAGGGGAGAGGGAGGAGAAGAAGGATAGAGAGAGAGGGAAGAGAAGAAATAGAGGAGGACAGAGAGTGAGGGAGAAGAGAGGTATAAATGGCAGAGAAGAGAGGGAGAGTAGAGAGGATGAGGGGTAGAGGGGAGAGAGAGAGAAAGAGGTAAAGAGCAGAGGTAGAGGGAAGAGAGAGGGAGGTGGGAGGGGGAGGCGTAGAAAGAAGAGAGAAGGGGAGTTAAGGAGAGGTAAAAGATAGGAGAGAAAGACACAGAAACAAAAGAGACGGAAAGAGAGAGGGAGATAAAGAGAAAGAGAGTGTTATTAAGATGCCTCATATGTTTTTTGTGCACTGCTGTGATGTCTCACAAATTAGAACGAAAAAGATTTGGTTCTTTAAAAAAAAAGGCTCTTTAAGAGCAGCATAAGATCGACTAGAGTATTTATGACTAAAGCAGGTCTAAAGCAAAACTAAACCAGGACTAAACAAGGGCTAAAGTAGGACTAAAGCAGAATTGTACTAGAACTAAACCAGGAGAAATAATAAGTAATAATTAAACCAGGACGAAACAAGGACTAAATCAGATTTAGACGAGGACTAAACCAGAACTTAATCCAGGACAAAAGCAGAATTAAACTAAGACTAAACTGGGACTAAACCAGGTCTAAAGCAGAATTAAACTAGAACTAAACCAGGACTAAATTAGAATTAGACTAGGACTAAACCAGGACTAAACCAGGTCTAAAGCAGGTCTAAATCAGAATTAAATTAGGACTAAACCAGGACTAAACCAGGACTAAACCAGGTCTAAAGCAGGTCTAAATCAGAATTAAATTAGGACTAAACCAGGACTAAACCAGGTCTAAAGCAGGTCTAAATCAGAATTAAATTAGGAGTAAACCAGGTCTAAAGCAGGTCTAAATCAGAATTAAACTAGGACTTAACCAGGTCTAAAGCAAAATTAAACTAGGAGTAAACCAGGACTAAACCAGGTCTAAACCAGGTCTAAAGCTGAGTTAAACTAGGACTCTAGCAGGTCTAAAGATGAATTATACTAGGACTATAACAGGTCTAAATCTGAGTTAAACTAGGATTGAACTAGGACTAAAGCAGAATTAAAGAACGTATGAGGGGTTTTGGTGATTCTCTAATTTTGACTTCATTTGCTGGGATAATACCTGTTGTAAATATAAATTATAGTTTTGCATCAATCAAGAAGCAATTTGCAAAGAAAAAAATGAAAAACATTTTGAAAGTGACGGAAAGTGCAGAGTTCTATTTTTGACACTGATGACCTCACACTGGGAGAACTCTGTCCAAAATTTGGTTCTGGAGCTGAATCCAACAGTTCTTTAAGAGCCGTCTCGTTAATGAACATCACATCATTCACTAGAGCAGCAAATGTTAAAAAAAAAAAAAAGCAAATGCCACTCAAACTTTTGGCACTCGTCTCTCTTAAGTCCATTGTCTTCCGTCTTTATGAACCACGCCGGGAAAATTCTAATCCTCTTTACAAAGTTGCCGAGTGTTTGGGCTGTGATGGAATCTGAGCTGATGCAGTTCAGACAAAAATCACTCTAGATTCACCGTGAAAGGACACGTAACAGGCCTGAAGAGAGAGGCCGCCATATTGGAGCTGTACAAGGAGACAGAGATTACATTGCCACACTTGGGTTTGTTGTGCGTTTGGAGAAAGTGAAAGAGAGTGAAAGAGGCAGAGTGGAATTCATGATGAAATAGGTTTGAAAGGAGAGGCGTGGAGAGAAGGAGAGAGGGTGAGGAGGAGAGGAAAAATCAATTTACAGAGAAGGAGAAAGTAAATGTGTTTTATAAAGGGGAGATTGTTCAGCGGCAGGGTCACACAAAAGACGGGAAGAAGGAACACATTTCACGACTTTTTACGAAGATCATTGGAACTTTCTGATTCAATTTTCTCTCAAAACTGAACGCACGGACAAAATATTCACTCCCGATGGCACAAACAGGGATGGATGGTTGGAATATTTGGAAACTTTAGTTAAAACATCAGTATTGTTAATGGCATTAGTGAAAAAAGTAGAGGACCTGCAAAACTGACTTTCCAGAGCTTCTAAAGAGATCATGTTATGCTATTTTCTGATCTTCTAATGTTGTTTTCTTATCACAAACAGACCTGGAGTTGGGTTTTGTTTCATTCACACATGTTTAACACAACCCTGCATATTTGGGCTGAGTTCTTCTCGCAAACTCTGTTCCACTTTCTGATGTCATGTGATAAAGTGCTTCCACACACCTTCACTAAAATCATTTGGATAATTTCAGCCCTGGAATAGGCAATCTCTACTGAACTAAAGGTAAAAGAAGTTGTTAACTACCACTTCATGACATCACAAGGTGGAACAGAGCATTTTGGCCTTTGGAGATGTAGACAGACTAATAATAAAGGATTTCTTAATTGTGATTGTGAATGAAACAAAACACAACTCCAGGTATGTTTTTGATGGGGTTCGCCGCTTATACCAACATCCCTTCATTATAACATGCCTCTATATAGACAAGCCGGTTTCCCAACACTTTTTAGTGTCCTTATTCCGACACGTCATTTAAAAAAAACATTTTTTTAGTCTACCCAGGCTCCAGGCTCGTCTCTCGCTGTTCTTAATCTCAACAACTATCAAGTCTCACAGAAAACCAACACGCACAGTTGCCAACTTCATAATGACAGATGTTTGTAGTCCGTGCTCTCCATGCATGCTTAGCACCCACCCCATGCCCAGGTCACCCCACACACACCTATGCACAGTACAGGCAGGCCAACTGAAATTTCACTACACGTCATACTTGCATACATAAACATCCCTGTGTCCTTGTTGTATCCTCATACTTTACTATTGCATTAAATCAGTCACGGTGGTATATAAACTTTGCACTGGCCCAGGCATCTTATGACATATGGCAGTATAGTATAAAGTATAATAGGCTATCACATTAATATTATTCATGTCAGAAAACTGGAATGTTTGAAAAACAGTAAAGTGCCGCTACTCCGACAATGAAAAAAAAGTCAGAGTAGTGGGCCGCTTAAAAAAATATATGTTTATGCCGCTACTCCGACAATTAAACGTCAATGTCGGAATAGTAACATGTAACTGTTTTTGAACAGGTAACGACATTACAATATGGAGCAAAGCTTTCAAGAGTCCATTTTGCGTAAAATAGGAGCTTTAAACCATGTTAGTGTTGTTTTCCTTCTCTTTGACCCTCTGAAGTTGTATTCTGAGTGATTCGTGCATGTTTGAGTCTTAATCACTTATTTTCAAGACGCCATTTTGTCGATCAACTCCACTGGTACATGCTCACTGTGACATATGTACTTTTTCCTCCAGTTTTATTTTCTTAATCAGTGATACACGATACAGGATTCAGCAGTGTTGTGTAATCCAAATCTAAAAAAATGCTCTGCTTTAGTACGAAATTCCGTAAAGGGTCAGCTCCTGTACCTGAACAGGCTCTGGAATTTTCCTCTTCATTTTGTGATTTAAGATGCAAATTATAACGTTGTGATCGAAAGCGTGTCCTAGATTATAACTATACAGCAGACACAAGCACTGAATGTATTCTTTACAGTCTTGTGCTTAGTTTTCCTTATGTAAAAATGCCATCTGCTCGCACACTTTTATGGACCTGCACTTCAGACACCAGCTCTGATCTCTCCACAGCGCCACCTGTCTGTGATCTGTGCATCTGCTCCTTCTGAAGAAGCTCTGATTTAAGAACCATAAGAAAAGCATTTCAACTTCACATTCTGAGACAGACTCAACACGGCTCAATTATCCTCGGAGATGAAGAGGGACCAGATCACTGTAATTTTCAATCAAAGGAAGAAACCATATGCACCCGCCTCTTCACAAACTCATGCAAAGTTATACAGAAAATATGAAAAACTCAACGGATGAAACTTTACTTAAAAGAACATCACAACAGACTTTTCTCCCATTATCATACTATTGCACCAAGAGTTGTCAGAATGTACCAGTTTCATGGCAACTTGAAAGATTTTGAATAACTGGAGTGAGCAATGTGACCAAAGTGTCTTGCTCAGGGCCCAACTACAGAATCAGCAACCATCTGGGTCTACTCAAAATCACAATCACTAGTATTGCATTGGTCTTAGCACTTTTCTAACCAGTGATAGTCATTTTGTTTGACTTCTAGATGTTTTGGGGGGAAATAAAATACAAATGGCTTCACCAAAATTGCAAAGATGGTGATCCAGTACTGGACCGATGTTAAACTAGGACTAAACCAGGTCTGGTCTAAAGCAGAATTAAACTAGAACTAAAACAGAATTAAACTAGGACTAAATTAGGACTAAATCAGGTCTAAAGCTGAGTTAAACTAGGACTATAGCAGGTCTAAAGCTGAGTTAAACTAGGACTATAGCAGGTCTAAAGCTGAGTTAAACTAGGACTATAGCAGGTCTAAAGCTGAGTTAAACTAGGACTATAGCAGGTCTAAAGCTGAGTTAAACTAGGACTATAGCAGGTCTAAAACCGAGTTAAACTAGGACTATAGCAGGTCTAAAGCTGAGTTAAACTAGGACTATAGCAGGTCTAAAGCTGAGTTAAACTAGGACTATAGCAGGTCTAAAGCTGAGTTAAACTAGGACTATAGCAGGTCTAAAACCGAGTTAAACTAGGACTATAGCAGGTCTAAAGCTGAGTTAAACTAGGACTATAGCAGGTCTAAAACCGAGTTAAACTAGGACTATAGCAGGTCTAAAGCTGAGTTAAACTAGGACTATAGCAGGTCTAAAGCTGAGTTAAACTAGGACTATAGCAGGTCTAAAGCTGAGTTAAACTAGGACTATAGCAGGTCTAAAGCTGAGTTAAACTAGGACTATAGCAGGTCTAAAGCTGAGTTAAACTAGGACTATAGCAGGTCTAAAGCTGTATTAAAGAGCGTATGAGAAGATTTGATGATTCTCTTATTTTGACTTAATTTGGCGAGATAATACCTGTTGCGAAGAAAAGTTTAAAAACATGTTGAAAATGACAGGAAGTGCAGAGTTCTATATTAGAGTCTCACACTCATCACGTCACACTGGGAGAATTCTGTACAAAATTTCAACACAATTTTCACACAAGAAACACATTTTACTGACATTTTAATATGAATTATGGGTACATTAGAGCAGTTTTGGCCCAGCGTACAAGAAGACAAAAGACCTTGACTGTGTTTAAGGGCACGCTCACAGTAGGACTTTTGAACAGAGCCGTGCTGAAGCAGGATTACGTAGAGTTCTATGTTCCGCACTCACATCTGCACAACCGACCTGGGCCACAGCTGATGACGTCACCACATTATGGAACAAACGACAGCCGGAGTGAGGACAGGATACTGAAGGTAAGTGCAGATTTGCTGAATGTTTTAGAAGGGAACATCAGCCACATCAGCGCACACACAGGGTTCATAAATGTGTGCGTGTGTGCGTACATGAGTAACTGTGCCGTGCTTTGACCCACCTCCTCCAACCGGACAAACGTAGGGCACTTGAGGGACTATCCGTGCTTGGGCCTGGTTCTAAAGTCCTAGTGTGAGCGCACCCTTAGTGAAACCTGTCATAGGCCCTTTAAACAAGGACTGAACCAGGATCAAACTAGAACTAAATGAGAACTAACCCAGAATCAAACCAGGTCTAAGGTAGGATCAACTAAACCAGGAAACAATAGGAAATGTGAATATTGTAATATATGGCTGGTGGAAGGCAGGCTGGATTAAAATGTTTGGAGCACCTGAATAAATGAATAGATGAATCCGATTTACTTGGATGAAAGGAGAAAAAGAGAGAGAAAGCAAATCAAGGCAAGTGAAAGAAGACCACCAAAATGTCCAATATAGTATAAGTATTATCTGTTAGCTCTAACCCCCCTCTCTCACTCTCTCTCCATCTATCCATCTCCCACTCTCTTTCTATGTCTCTCTCTCTTTCTCATCACTCCTATCTCTCCTCACACACTCTTTTTCTCTCTCCCCTAGTTTCTCTCTCTCTTTCTCTCTCTCTGGTCAGACTGGGGATCGGGTTTAACGACTGTGGATCGATGCAGGACTCAGTGGAGCAGGAGCCAGAGCTGAGGCAGCACACGGCACGCAAAACAGCTGAGAGTGGACCTGCCACTCCCACAGACACTAAGCCAAATGAGAGAGGGAGAGAAGGAGAAGAGAAGAGAGGGGAGAAGAGAGAGCTGAGACTGGACCTGCCACTCCCACAGACACTAAGCTAAATGAGAGAGGGAGAGAAGGAGGAGAAAGGGAGGAGAGAGAGCTGAAACTGGACTGCCACTCCCACAGACACGAGCACTAAGCAAAATGAGAGAAGGAGAAATGGAGGAGAGAGAGCTGAGACCGGACTGCCATTCTCTCTAAACACTAAGCAAAATGAGAGAAAGAGGAGGCGGAGAACAGAAAGGAGGAGAAAAGAGAGAGCTGAGACTGGACTGCCACTCCCACAGATTTGAGCACTAGGAAAAATGAGAGAGGGAGAAAAGGAGGGGAGGAGGAGAGAGGGAGGAGAGAGAGCTGGACTGCCATTCTCAGAGACAGGCAGACTGCAGCGCTATGCCAAATGAAAAGGGGGAGATGGGTAGAGAGGAGAGAAAGAAGAGGGCGAGGGATGAGAGAAGATGTTCATAAACAATAGTGTTGTAGCACTTGAGACCGCTTTTTTATGGTCTTGATCTCATTTCGGACTCAAGCGCATTTGGTCTCGGTCTTGAAGGTGCTCGGCCTCGGTCTTGTCTCGGACTCGAGGTCTGACGCTTAAGTGCGATCGTATTTCATTACGGCCAGTAAACGTGCAGAAGCTGCTCGATATCACGGCAAAACCAGTAAGATAATGTAACTGTACATGTTATTAACTTGAAAAAACCCACTTGATTCACTTTGAAGTTGTTTTCTGTAAAGTGCCAGTGGAAGCGGTTCTCAAACTGTGGGTGAGGGTCCAAAAAAGGGGTGTTTAAGGAGTGTTTAAGTGCAATGCAGTTTGCTTGGCTTCTTTTAAACCTAAATGAACTTTAACCAGATCAAATGGAGATAGATTCATAATAGAGTAACAGTTTTAAGCCGGGGTCTTAAAAGTCTTTTTATTCAAATTTTATTCAATTTCATGTTCCTAAATTAAGGCCTTAAAAAGTCTTAAATTATGTTGTCCAAGTCTTATTTATTTCACAAAGGTTTTAAATTTCATTAGCCTATTTTTTTGTCTACTCAACGGTGCTGCAGTGCAATGTGAGACAAGACAAACTGAAAGCTTAGTTTGTCTTGTTAGAATGTTATAAATGATTTTTTTTGGCCATTTTACAAACAATGCAGACTACTGTAAATGAGTTCTGAATGAGATTTTATAATGAAAGTATTTTTGGTTATTTAAAGCAGTAATAGTCATTATTAGAATTGGATTTGGTGCTTTTCACCCGCATAATGGATGCCATGTTGGTTTTCATTTAGGTAGTCTTAAAAAGGTCTTAAAAAGGTCTTAAATTTGGGGGTCAACCCTGGGGATGCCCTGCATAAAAACATTGATAGATATGTGCTAAACTAGAAATACACGTAGGAAATGACAAAGATGGTCTTGATTTGGTCTCAGTGGGCCGTGGTCTCAGTCTTGTCTCGGCCTCGACCTTTAAAAGTCTTGGTCTTGGCTCAGTCTCGACTCTCAGAGGTCTCGGTCTTGTCCTGGTCTCGGGACCCTGTGCTCTCAGACTGGTCTTGGTCTCAATTAATGTGGGCTTGACTACAGCACTCATAAACAATATGCCAAATGAGAGAGGGAGGTAGAGAAAAGAGAGAGAAAAGGGCAAGGAGAGAAGGAAACATAAGCACTATGCTAAATGAGAAAGAGGAGAGAAAGAAGAGAGGGAGATGAGGAGGGGAAGGGAGATAGAGAGATGATATACATGGAGGGCTACATAAGCAATATGTTAAATGAGAGAGAGGGGGAGAGAAGGAAAGAGAGAGGAAAGGAGGAGGGGGTATAATATACAGGTTGTTCTACATAAGCAATCTTTTAAGTGTGAGAGGGGGAGAGAAACAAGAGGGGAGAGAAAGAAACCATAAACAAGAAAGAGAGAGAAGAGACAGGAAAACAGAGGATATACACCGGGGTATACGCACTATGCAAAATGGGAGAGAAGAGAGAGTGAGAGATGATATACACAGATGTTAAGTGAGAGAGGGAGTGAAAGAAAAGAGAGAAAAGCGAGGGAGGAGAGAGGAGGTGTAGATAATAAGCAGTGTGATGATTGTCCCTGAGTGTGGTCATTATTAGACTGAGCTGTGGTCAGGAGTTCACATCTTCACAGGAAACTAAACTGCACCGAGATACAGACATGAACAGAAGAGAAAGAAAGAAAGAAAAAAAGAAAGAAAGAAAGAAAGAAAGAGGGACTCCGAATGTTCCTGTTTCTGGGGGGTGAGGCTAACCGGAGGCACTGCTCTGTCTAAAGCTCTGTTAGACTTTAGACTTCAATCTGAGCTTTATTTGAACACAACCCGACCATAAAGAATGAACAAGTGCGCTGATAAACAAGTCCCTCGTAAATAGCAATAAAGTCAGGAGCTGGTACGACTGACCTCACAGGCATAAAAGACATAACGGTTAAATTTGAGGTTGCTATCAAACAATTTCTCAACTGGGACCAGAGAGAATGGTGGTGGTTTGGCATTTTAGGGAATTTCAACACTAAATTTGCTTTGCTGAGAATAATTAATCCTGAAGCAGAAACAGTTCACAATACAATTAATTCCAGCATCTCCGAATACCACCATCACTCAAACATGACACTTTCATACTAGGAAATCACAATCAGAATCAGAATCAGAATGTTTTTATTGCCATATGAGTGAACAGGTTCACAACATTAGGAAAGTCCGTGTCCAGGGTGAGAAGGGTCAGCTGCAATTTGACCTGCACGTGTCCGAGTCCTGGAAGTGTACAGGTCCTGAAGAGATGGAAGGCTGCAACCAATCACCTTCTCAGCAGAGCGCACAACACGCTGCAGTCTCTGTTTGTCCCTGGTGGTGGCTCCAGCAGACCACACGGTGATGGAGGAGGTGAGGATGGACTCGATGATGGCAGTGTAGAACTGCACCATTGTCCGTGCTGGCAGGTTGAATTTCTTCAGCTGCCTCAGGAAGTACATCCTCTGCTGGGCCTTCTTTATGATGGAGGTGATGGTGGGCTCCCATTTGAGGTCCTGGGTGATGGTGATCCCCAGGAAGCGGAATGAGTCCAGAGTGGTGATGGGGGTGTCGGTCAGGATGATGGAGGGGAGTGGGGCTGTGTGCTTCCTGAAGTCCACAATCATCTCCACTGTCTTCTGGGCATTAAGCACCAGGTTGTTCTGGCTGCACCAGGACACCAGACGACCAACCTCCATCCTGTAGGCAGACTCATCCCCGTCCGAGATGAGTCCGACGACCGTGGTGTCATCTGCAAACTTGATGAGCTTGACAGACTGATGGGAGGAGGTGCAGCAGTTGGTGTACAGGGAGAAGAGCAGAGGAGAAAGAACACAGCCTTGGGGAGAGCCGGTGCTGATGGTCCGGGAGTCCGAGACATTCTTCCCCAGCCTCGCGTGCTGCTTCCTGTCCGTCAGGAAGTCAGTGATCCACTTGCAGAGAGGATCAGGCACGTTCATCTGGGACAGTTTGCCTTGGAGGAGGTCTGGGTGGATGGTGTTGAAGGCAGAGCTGGATTCCACAAACAGGATCCTGGCGTAGGTTCCCGGGGAGTCCAGATGCCGCAGGGTGAAGTGTAGAGCCATGTTGATGGCGTCGTCTACAGACCTGTTGGCTCTGTAGGCAAACTGCAGGGGGTCGAGGAGTGGGGCCGTGAGGGTCTTGAGGTGGGGCAGAACCAGGCGCTCCAATGACTTCATGACCACAGATGTCAGAGCCACAGGTCTGTAGTCATTGAGTCCGGTGATCCTTGGCTTCTTGGGGACAGGAACAATGGTGGAAGTTTTGAAGCAGACAGGCACATGACAAGCCTGCAGTGAAGAGTTGAAGATGCCCGTAAACACTGGGGCAGCTCGTTAGCACAGTGTCTCAGGGTGGCAGGAGAGACACCGTCTGGGCCCGACGCCTTCCGGGCATTCATCCTTTTGAACTGCTTCTTCACATCTGCCTCATGAATGTGAAAGGGTGGAGATGGCTCTGGTGAGGGGGAAACGGTGGGGGGATGAGTGTCCGGGTTGTCTCTATTGTCTCTATTGTTGGGACAGTTGGAGGTGTGAGAACTGCTTGACAACTCTTCAAAATGACAGTAGAAGTCGTTAAGACTGTTGACTAGGGGCAGGTCATCCGTGGAGTGTGGAGTTTTAGGTTTGTAGTTGGTGATTTTCCTAAAACTCCTCCACAGAGAAGCCGAGTCATCCTCTGAAATCTGCTGCTGCATATTCTCAGAGAACTGGTGTCTAGCAGTGCCCACTTCCCTGCTAAACCGGTACCTGGCATCCTTGTAGAGGTCTTTATCCCCACTTCTAAAAGCCTCCCTTTTTTCTAGCCACAACCGTTTGAGTTTGGGAGTAAACCAGGGTTTGTCATTGTTATAACTCACCCTGGTGCGTGATGGCACAATGCTGTCCTCGCAGAAGTGGATATACGAGGTGACAGTGTCCGTGTACTCATCCAAACTGTCAGAGGCAGCCCTCATTGTCCCAGTCTGTGGTTTCCAAACACGTGCGCAGCTCCTCCATAGCCTCGCTGCTCCACCTTTTCGTAGTCCTCATGACAGGTTTAGAGTGTTTCAGTCTCTGTCTGTACGCGGGGATAAGGTGGATCATTACGTGGTCAGAAAGTCCAAGTGCAGCGCGGGGCACTGTGTGATAAGCCCCACTTATCGTGCTGTAACAGTGATCCAGCGTCCTCTCCTCTCTGGTTGGGCATTTGATGTACTGTTTGTATTTGGAAAGTTCCTGGCTTAAATTGGCTTTGTTAAAGTCCACAAGAACAATGGCGAGAGAGTCCGGGTATGTCCGCTCCATACGCAGTGTCTGCTCTGCGAGCGCGCACTGAGCCGTGTGCACGTCCGCGTCCGGCGGGATGTAAACAGTAGCCAGAATGAATGAAGCGAACTCCCGCGGAGAGTAAAACGGTTTGCAGTGAATGAAAAGATATTCCAGAGAGGGAGAGCAGTGCTGCGCAATCACTGTCACATCTGTACACCAGCCGCAGTTGATGAAGAAACAGACGCCTCCACCTGTGGTCTTGCCGGAGAGAGCCGCCTGTCGGTCAGCGCGGTAGAGTTGAAACCCCTCCAACTGGAGCGCACAGTCCGGGATGTCCTCACCAAGCCACGATTCCGTAAAACACAAGACACAGGATGAGGAAAAGTCTCTGTTGATGCTTCTCATCAGGGCCAGCTCGTCCATTTTGTTCCGGAGTGAGCGAACATTGGAAAGGAATATCCCAGGTAAGGCCGTGCGTAGACCGCGCCTCCTTAGGCGCACCAGTGAACCAGCGCGCTTTCCTCTCCTACGTCTTCTCACTCTCCTCAACAGAGTATGTAGTAAATCTGCCGCGGATGCGACAAAAACTGGAAATAAGTCCACAGGTGTTGTAGTACTGTAGTTTAGAAGCTCTTCTCTGGTGTAGGTGTACCCAGAAGAGTGGCCAAATACACTAATTACGCACAAAAACAAGACAAGGACGACGCTCCGAAGCACCAGGGCGACCGTCTGCGGTGCCATCTTGGTTACTGTGGATGTAAATGTGGATTAAGTGTCTTGCCAAAGAACACAACAACAGTTTTTGCCACTGGAGCCCATGAACGGAGACAAAGGAGCTTTCATGCTCCCACACATCTGGGACACACTTCTCCAGAGACTACCAAAGCAGCAGGGGGCGTGGCCAGGCTGACAGACACGTTGCAGCAGTCAGATGCCATGGCAACAGCAGCTCAGTTGGTACAGCAGTTCAATTCTTGCTCTCGACATAAACATCATTGGTGAGCGGTCAGATGTAAAGTGCTTTGAAAGTGGAAAAGTGCTGTATAATAACACATCTAATAATAATTCACATCAGAGGAAGGTGAGAGCTGCTCACTTAAAC
This sequence comes from Odontamblyopus rebecca, assembly GCA_030686955.1. NCBI lineage: Eukaryota > Metazoa > Chordata > Actinopteri > Gobiiformes > Gobiidae > Odontamblyopus > Odontamblyopus rebecca. Next base: position 13,187,478 of record CM060663.1, on the reverse strand, counting down.
ATGACACGGTAATCCTTTTTTTTTAAACTTTAAATTTAAAAAGAACACACAAAACTATTCAATAAAGATGGCAATTTCATAAATAGAGTTGAATACACATTGTGAGAACTGTGATCCACTTTGTACCATCAGTTATCATCGTACCATCGTAAGTGAGTCTACCTATGAAAAAAATAACTTGTGCCAAAGTTTAGCTTCATGTAGTAGCTAAATGTTTAGGAGTAGCTCAAGCTTGGTATTTTAGAGACCTAAGTTCCTGTTACAAAGAGCCACCATCATTTTAAGATGTCTGCAAGGTACCTCTATTTGATGTTAAAGTCAGAGGAGCAGAACAATTTGCCCTCATGTGGCCAGGAGCTCAACGTCTTTCTCTATTGTCATGTTTATGGTCACATTTTTATACAGCTCTTTTCCACCTCCAATGCACGAAGTGCTTTACAACAAGGAACCACTCACCTTTTCACACACCAGTGCATGCAGACACTAGGGGTGAGGTGGGCTTGCCCAAGAATACAACAACATTCATCAACATTCATTCATCAGAGCACTGTACCATCTCGCACGGTGCTGTGTTTTCCTAACAACAAGCCGTGGATTAACGTTGACATAAAAGCCCTGCTACAGGACAAGAAGAGGGCTTTTAGGTCAGGGAACAAAGAGGAACTGAGGTCTGCACAGAAGAGGCTGAGGAGGAAGATCAGGAAAGCCAAGGCCCAGTATCGGAGGAAGATGGAGCTGCAGCTCCAGAATCAGAACATCCAGGGGATGTGGAGAAGCCTGAAAACCATCTCAGGCTTCAAAACGCCCCCTGTCCAGGTGCAGTGGGCTAATGATCTGAAACAACACTTTCTGAGGTTTGATCAAGCACCCACTCCTCCCCCCGCACAGTTGCACACCACCACCTCCATGAATGGACAGACAACTGCTACTATTCACACCTCTGCACCTCTTCACACCTCTGCTCCAGCTCTGAGACTCTCCACTACTGCAGAGGGAGGCACCCCTCCCCCCAGCACATCACCCCCCTGCCCAGCTCTGTCCTTCACTACAGCCCAGGTGAGGGGAGGGCTGAAGAAGATCAAGGCGAGGAAGGCAGCGGGACCAGATAACATTAGCTCCAGGCTCCTGAGATCCTGTGCAGATGAGCTGTGTGGAGTCATGGGGCACATCTTCAATATGAGCCTAAGGCTGAGGACGGTACCACAGCTGTGGAAGACCTCCTGTGTGGTACCGGTGCCAAAGACACCGCACGCCAAGGACCTCAGCAGCTTCAGGCCAGTGGCTTTCACATCACATCTGATGAAGACACTGGAGAGACTGGTCCTGGGCCACCTCCGCTCCACCGTGAGCTCAGCAATGGACCTGCTGCAGTTCGCATACCGGCCTGGCATCGGAGTGGAGGACGCCGTCATCTTCCTGCTACACCGCTCCCTCTCTCACTTGGAGAAGCCCGGCAGCACTGTGAGGATTCTGTTCTTTGACTTCTCCAGTGCCTTCAACGCCATCCAGCCGCTGCTTCTGAGGGACAAGTTGGAGGCAGCCGGGGTGGACTGCGACAGACTGGATCCTGGACTACCTCACAAACCGGCCCAAGTTTGGGAGGACCCGGGACTGTGTGTCTGATGTTCGGACCTCCAGTGTAGGGGCGCCACACTGCACTGTCCTGGAGCCCTTCCTCTTCACCCTCTACACTGCAGACTTCAGGCACAACATGGACAGCTGCGTCCTGCAGAAGTTCTCTGATGTCCTGTCCTGTCCTGGGCTGTGCCTTGGATTCGGTGCAGGAGGTGGAGGACAGAAGGGTCCTGGCCAGATTCACTTCTATGCTGGACCTGGAGTCTCACCCTCTTAAGGGCGCCCTGTCTGCTCTGGAGAGCAGCTTCAGTGACAGACTGATCCACCCTCGCTGTGTGAAGGAGAGGTTCCGCAGGTCTTTCCTTTTGCTGCTGTCAGACTTTACAATGAACACTGCTAACTCTGCTGCCTGTGCAATACTGGGACCCTGTGCAATAATGTAAGATAGTAATTTATTGTATATATATTTTTTAGATAGCAATTTATATGATACATAGTTTTATAATCCTTATCTTTATAGATATTTATAGTGTTTGTCTATTTTTAACTTAACTGTACTTCTATTGCTGCTACTGTTTCTCGCTGTTCTCTTTACTGTGCGTTGCAACACTGAAATTTCCCCATTGTAGGACAAATAAAGGATATCTTATCTTATCTGTGGGAGCTGGAATCACACCACGGACCTGTGGGTTAGTGGATCTGACTGCTCAAAGTGCCAACCTTCGGATCAGTGGACAAACACTCTACTAACTGAGCAACTGTCAAAAGGGCAGAATCCCAACAATCAGAAAGGATCATGGGATTGAAAAGATTCTTTCACTGCAAACAGCAATAAAGCAAATATACAAATCCAAGATAATTTTGTATTATTCAAATTTTCATTTAAATACACTGTATTTACCTTGTAAATTTGTCATGATTTAATACTGTTTGTACAGCAACACTATGGACGCCAATGATGTCTCCCATTTAGTGTGCTTGAGCTACCTGTAAATATTTACCAATCAGGCTGATGTTTTACGTGGAATATTTTTCCATGGGTTAGGCTCAAATACAACATTGGGATGAAAGAAACTTAAAAAAAACAACAACATTATTTTGTGGACCACCCTAGTGTGACATGCATAGTTACAGCTGTACACACTGACAGAGCCTTTGTGTACTCTGTCTATGTGAGTGATGCACCTCAAAGGAGTTTGTGATCTTTAAACAAACTCTCATGACATTTCTCTGTGTTTTTGCTCTTAGACTCTTGACCTTTTCACTCCTCTCACTGCCCCAAAGGTTTTCATGTAGCACTCTGTTAGCATCAAGGCTCTGCTAGCATCAAAGCTGACAACATGGATTTAAAATAACTACTGGACAAAGACACTCCCCCTTTGGCCACAAGCTCTCGACTAGTAGCCATTCCATAGGTACTCACAGGAGCACGGGCCCAGAAAGAATTCTTCCATAGAGCGAAATGCATTTTTTGTTCAATCAAACTGTCCATGTTCAGCTGACAGGGCATCCACAACTTTCATAAAGGTCGGATTCTTCCCAATATGAACTTTTTAGAATTTTTAAATCCTCAAAGCACCTAAAAACTGCTTAGTAAGACTTTGCCTCACCCCTCTGAGGCCGGGCCAGCTCCGCTCTAGCAGCTCTCGCTCTGATTGGTCAGAACTGCAAGTTTCTGACATCACATGTTTTGCGGCCTAAGGCCAGTTTTCAGAAAGTAATGTGGAATGAAAATCTTTTTTGGCGCGATCCGTCCCATCCATTTTGGGTTAATCTTCCAGATCTTATTACACTTCCATGGCCGACAACCAAAACACAACACACTGCACACAAGGTCAACTCAGGAATATTTGAATAAAGAAAGATTTTAAATTAAACAAAATTCACAGTATATTTTGACTTGGTTTTTTTTTACTTGCAAGCATACTGAGGCATACTGTATTATGAAGCCTGGGATCCACACTACACACTTCTCCAATATTTTATGAAGATGTGAGTCTAGTCACCGGTGAATCTCAGAGTGCACGTTCTGTCCGTATCAAAACAAATACAACTTACAAGGAACAAACAAAGGAATAAATATCATAGGGAACTGGAGGATTTCTGCAGAATCAACGAGATAAGCACTAAACTGTTGATCTGAGGTGAGAGAAATTTTATTTTTTTGGTGATTTTGTTCTTTTAAAACCTTTAAGAGGGAGAGGGCCTACCTGTGTGCACTTTTAAATGGTGTGAAATGTCGAAGGTAACAGATTCCAGATTCCTGTTGGGTTTCAGTTGACATCACAACTTCATTTAATGACAGGGAAATGTGCTATGAGTATTGCTTACATGTTAAAATATTCCAGGTTCTAGACAATAATAGAAACGATCTCATCCAACGTTTGTGAAATTACGGAAGCCCTGAGCGGCAAGCAAAAAAAAAGAAAAAAAGAGGGATATTATTTGGGTTCCATTTCTTTTTTGGGGGGGGGGCTGTTGGTAAAAAAATACTGATGGTGGAAGAAAAAAACAAAATGGAGCCCAAATTATGTGCTTTTTTCTTTGCTTCCGTTTAAATGCATCTTTTGTAGATTTCATGACAAAATTCCACGTCATCAGTAGTAAAACCTGTCTCTTGGCCCTTGTCTGGAAGTATGACATCGGATGTCTAAACCTGAAATTCACCAATCCGAAAAATCGCTTTAATCTCATACACGCTCAGCTGCTCCACACCTCCTCTACGCCTGAGTTATGACTTTGTGGCCTCATTGATAAAACATCACCCACTTAGAGCTAGCATCTGTCTCTCTCTCTCTTTTGTTCTTTCTTTCTCTCTCTATGATCAATAATGCATTTTCATAAATCTCCATTTGGACCGGCCTTCCCAAAAGTTCATTACTCCGCACGTGGCCTCGGAATTGATCCTAGAGCTAAAGGAGGATATGGAATTATTTGTTCGAAGCTCAAACTGGGAGAAGTTGAAGAACACATGGTTAAAGGGGAGGCGCCATAAATAATACACGGGTTTGATTTAAGATGGAGTATATGCCAGTGGACGTGGGGTGATTTCCGATCAGAGGCAGGACTAATGTTGTGTCCTTGGGCAAGGTAATAAATTCAAAATGGCTCCCGAAGACAGCGGCCCTGACCTCTGAGAAATATAGAGTGGGGGTCTATAATATAATATAGACTAAAGCAGAGATCCTTTATTAAGAAGAGATTACAGAGGAGAGCAGGGGTTAAACCAGGTCAAAGATGCAAATGGATGAAGCGCGTGACCTTACGCAGGAAACATGTATATACACAGGGCCTGGACACTAGTGCAGGTGAGGAGGAGGAGACAGATGAATGGGTTTATTAGGTTGTAACTGGATCAAATGCCATTTTATAATGTCTAGACGTCAAATATTTCACATGAGTTTGATAGGAAATCTGGTGTGAGTTTGCACTGTCTGGCAAGTCCTGACCAAGACTGGCTCAAGATCTAGGGAAAGGGAAGTAACAAACTCATGATGGAAAAACTAAAATATATATGCTAAAATCTGTGCATAAAGGGTTCAAAGCAAACTTATTGTACAGCATTAAGCAAAAGGACTGCAACACAAGATGAAGTGAACAAATATACAAAGGTCATACATGACTTGTGTGTGTGTCTGATACAAAGTCACATAAAATCAAAGTGATGACAAAACTAGAGACACATTAACAAAAGGCACCTGATTTCCTCAGCGGTCTCCGAGTACTAGGGGCAACAGAAGCTCAGTTGGTGGAGTGTTTATCCATGGATTCGAAGGCGATCCAAATCCCGCTCTTGACATAAACATCATTGGTTGACCAGTCTGATCTACATTTCAGCTCCTACAGATAAATGCTATCGGTGCGTCCCTGGACAAGACACTTAACCCACCTCGGCCCCAATGTGTGCGTACACTGGTGTATGAGTGTGTGTGTGTGAATGGGTGTGTGGTTCCTTGATATAAAGTGCTTTGAATGTCTCGAAGGTGGAAGAGTACTGTACAAAAATGTGACCATTCACCGTTTTACTAACCAGGTCCTGATGAGATCATGCTCTACTGAAATACTCTACTTACACTTTATTTAATCTGACTTGCACCTTTGTTTTTGATTATATTTTATTATAGTTTATTATATAGTTTATCTTTTTACAATATTGTTTACTCATTTCCCTTTTTTACCTTTTTTATTATTTTACTTTTTTACCAGTACTATTTATTGCATGCTACTAGTACTTCTTGAATATTTTAGCAAGGTTTTTTAGTCAACGGTTTCTCTCATCCTAAACATTTCATTGCATTGTTGACCTTGTTTTGAACCTGCATATGACAAATAAACCATCTTGAATCTTGAATCTCTGAGAAAAAGGTTTCGCCACAATGTGCTCTATGTCCAATTCCAGACTCTTCTGGATTCAAACAGAAGGTAGAAGGGACTGGCTACTCAGGCAAGTATGACGTAGTATTAAGACTGGCCGTGTACTGGCTGTGACACAGGTAAAAATAATGACATAAGAGATATAATCCACTCTTTTAAAAATTACAAGAGTGACGGATGACATGAGAGACACAGAACTAAGTGGATTGTTGTTCAAGTGAATCCCCAGCAGCCCCTAACATGTTAGGGATTTAATTTCTCTCTCCCTTTTCTCCCGCTCTATTCATTCATCTCCCCTTTATCTTCCCTCTCCCCCTCTTTCCCCACCTCTCCACCCGCCTCTTTCTCTCTGTTCTTCAAATCGATCCTTTCTTCCTCCTCGCTGCACAATTTGGTCGCGTTGCCAACCTAAGCGTTGTGTATAGCTCATCCATCCAGCCTGCTCCACGGCGCCCCCTCTGCCCTGCAGTGTTATTGACGCACTGTTCGATCGCCGGCGTGGCCATCCGGGCGTGACTGCAGAGACGTGTCCAGTGACGGCTCTGGCTCCGGGATCCTTGGGTAAAACTACTTCAGTGCTCGCTCGTCTGGAAACTACAACCATTTTCAGCATGTACAGGAGGCCCCAGTGCTTTTTGTCACAGTGAATACACGGACAGTATTATTTTTACCTGTGTCACAGCTAATACACGGACAGTATTAATGCTACATCAAAGATCCCTGAGCAGCCAGTCTCTTCTACATTCTCTTTGAATCTAGAGTCTGGAATCGGACCATAGAGCATGTGTGGCCAGACCTCCTTGTCAGAGCCTGATCTCGTCAGGACATTGTTAGTACTTGGATACTTGGATGGGAGACCGCTGGGAAAATCAGGAGCCACAGTAGGGTGCCATTGGTAAAAAAACAAAAACAAAAAAAAACTGGCAAAGTCTTTCACAAAAACTGGCATCTTTAAAAAAAATTAAGATAAGAACTAAGAAAGAAAGTAATTGTATTTCTGCTCGAGGGGTTAATATATGGAACAATCTGAGTGCTGATTTTAGAAAGTCTGACACTGTAGAATTATTTTAAAAAGAGGATAAAGTGTAGTTTTGAATAGGGGTGGAACTTGATTAAAAAAATTATCTACTTAATTACAGCTTTTAAAGTAATTCATCTCAATTAATTGCATAACAATATTTGCCCCAAAAGCAACATTTATTTTATGTAAATGAATTTTAGTGGACGACACACAGACATGACTTTTAACCTTGACTTTAAGCTCTTTTAATGTCTGAACAAATGTCTTGAAAAAAATTAATTGCATTTAGTTTCAAAATAGTAGACAAAGGTAAAGTCCCTGTCCAAAACTGAAGAGACTAAAATGAAAGTGTTACAGTGCCCCCCTATGTTATGCTATGTTCAATGATGTTGAGTTAATAAGGATATTATTACCTTTTCTGAACTAACAACAGTTTTGGGCAGGATTTTTAAACCTGTTTTCCCCAACGCTCTCTTACTGGTTTAGCAGTGGTATTGAAGCAGCCTTTGCACATTTACCAAATCAAATACACATCATGACAAACACAGATGGACTGGATGCGCACTTCGCTTTGCACTGCTGAACAATCACAATAGGCCCTACGGCGCTCTGGCCTAATAAGAAAAACCAGAACAATAACAATATAGCACCACGAATGGCATATATACATATATCATTGGAAAGTGCTCGCGTCCAGTAATGCACCCGTGGGGTCTATTGTCAAAGCCTCTTCGATTTCTCATATGCCGAGTGCACATTTTTGGAGTTTACCAGAGTTAACAATTACAATTATGGGCGCTGCCAGTCTGTACTTCTGGATGCCATGAGTGTCACTGTTTAGTGTTTGATAAGGGGGAGAGCGCTTCACGCTCGGTTTTGTTTTTTGTTTCACATGGCATTGTGCACTTCGTACACGATGTCATGTGCACCTTAAGTTTTGGTGTGAACAATTACAATTATGCCACTGTCGTGGCTATGGCGATGCCACCATGCCATGTCAGTGAGCACCAGTCAGTGGCATGAGTGCCATTGTGCTTGGAAAGGGCAGCACATGCAGCGCTGAAGTGCCTCGCACTGAACAATCACAGTAGGCCCTACGCCTTGGTGGCCAGGCCTAATAAATTCTAAATAAGTAGCAAAAAATGTATTATTTAATTAAATAAACAATAAAGTATAAAATAAAAATAAAATTGCCAGAAAAAGAACAAATAGTCCACACACACAAAAAACACACACTTGTAATCATGTTCATTCTCTGGGTGTTAGCCACAGCTGCTTGGGACAAACTGCCTATCTTCTGCCCATCTTCCACATCGACTTCTTCAGCCGCCAGTTCCCCACTCAGACATTAACTTCATACTAGGCGAGATGACTGGAGTGTCGCAGATGGAGCTCATGGACACAACGACACTCTGAAACCTTTTTTCCTGGCTTTGGACTATCCCGAAGCCTCACATGTGACCTCCTCTGAGTGTGTCCTATAAATAAACAGGCCTGCTATAGGAGCAGCAGTGTCAGTGTAATAAATCACACACACACACACACACACGTGCCTCTCTGTGACCTCACTGTGTCCTTCACTGAGCATAGGAACGCTCAGATACCTACACTGAATAAAACCACACGCTTCAATAAGCACATACGACATGAACACAGTGTGAAGGTATGCACACAGACACAGATGTACAGAGTGTGAGAGGACAAACAGAGGAGGGGAGGAGAGGTGTGGAAAATGGAAAATTCAGAACACCACAATGGTTTCTTTTGGAGATATGCGAAATTCAAATATAGACTAAATATTGGTATGAAAAGCTAAACAAAAAATGCTGCAAAAGAGCTGATTACTGCGACTAATTGATACTAGGTAAACAGTCAAATTTTTATTTTTATACAGCGCTTTTCCACCTTCAAGACCCTCAGAGCACGTTTACAACACGGAACCACTCACCCATTCATACACCAGGGCACGGAGACATAGGTTAAGTGTCTCAACCAGTGACGTTTATGTCGAGAGTGGGATTCAAACCGCCAGCCTTGGGATCAGTGGACAAACGCTCTTACCAACTGAGCTGCTGTCGCCCTTTGCAGCTTATCGTCAACATTTCTCCCAGGGTGTGATGCTAACTGTAGGCACTGCTCTGTCTGAAGGTCTGTTAATCATGTTCGAGTAATCATGTTCAACTATGAACACTCGGACTGATCACAGGCTCCTGAAAATGTGATGTTTAAATCCATTTTGTATTTTATGTTGCGTTTTCAGACACTCTTAAAGCTTTTTGATCTGTGTTGTCTAAAATGTGCATTGTGTTGCCATGGTAACTGCTGAACATTCCCCCATAAGTATACAAATAGAACACCCCCAGCATGATGTCCAGATAGATGTGATCGAGACAAGCTCAAGATCTGGAGGCACTGAAGGATGGGTCAGACGCAGAGGATGAATTTACATACGGGGACCATAAAATGTAAACCTAAACCTTAACCAATCACAGCATACTTCCTTTGTCTCTCCACCAATCACCTCTCAGAAACATTCATACAAACACACTCTCTCTCCTCCTCTGCTCCAACTCCACCGCAGCAGCAGAACCACCAGCCTCTTCAGCCGCTCCATCTACACGTCCTCATATTAAGGATCGGATAAGCTTCCAGATGGCAAAAATACAAGTATAAGGCAAAAAGGAAAGAGTTACCAAAAAACATTCAGAAACATTTTATTGAAAGAGAAAGTACTTACAGACTTACAGTACTTAGAGTCTGTACAACAAGGAAATGTTTTTGTGTTTTAGTTTGTGGGGTCAAAATCTGTAATTCATAAAATGCCCAAATATGAAAATATTTAAACGAAGATATAAGGAAATGATTATAGCAAAGAAGGAATTTAAGTTCATATGTCATTTGAATATACATTAGAACAGTCTATGCAGCTATTCATTTTGTATCTAGAGTAATGTGACGTACTATTGTGGTCTGGCAGAGTCTGGCAGAAGCACATTACTGCTTTAATGGAATTGTAAAAGGGGGTGAGGGCAAATTTGCTTCTCCCCACTCCCTTTCGGAATTATTCATATATTTTTATTAGTTTATTTTTTGGAGATTATATTTGTGATTCGTAATGTAAAATAATAGGTTATCATCACAATGGCAGGAAGTGCCGCAATGTTGAGACACGCAACTTCCGGTAATTTTTTTAATGGCAAAATCAAAATACCCGTGGAAAAGAACATATTGGTAGACATTTAATCTGTGAACATCTATAGAATTTAAACTGCACAAATCTCTCAGTCTATGCTAAGATTGACGTCACAAAATTGATTTTTAATTTTAATTCTAGAATCAGTCTGAGTGAACAAGTTAGTTATGTTTTCTTCATGACCATAATGTTAGTTTTACTCAGTAGTTCACTAATGCCCGCTGTTGTTCTCCTTTAAGTTTTCGTCGTTCTTACCTTGATAGTTGTGGATAAATTCTTCATGGACAGAATATGTTCTTTGTTGACCTTGTTGGATGAAAATTTGGTGTTGGGGCAGATTTATGAAGCTGGTCAAAAATATGCAACACTTTTCCACAGGTGGCCAGAGAAAAGCTTTGACCGGAAGTTGTGGGACTGAACATCGCGGCACTTCCTGCCATTGTGATAATGGCCTGTTGCCTTTATGTATCTGCTGATTACTGTTGGAACATAATGCAATGTATCATTTATGAAATGTATCACTTATGAAATATCCATATAAACTAATACTAATACTAATACTAATACTAATAATAAATAGGGTTATTATTATTATTATTATTATTATTATTATTATTGTTATTATTATTATTATTATTATTATTATTATTATTATTATTAACCTTCATCAGTGTCTAACCCAGGGGAGATGCTGTATTTTCACAACCAAATCCATGCTCCATAAACCTTTCATTATTTCTTTCTCTGAGTGCATCTGTCTCCCTTTGTTGAAATCTGTTCAGGTAGACAGATTGTGCAGAGACGAAAACATGACCGACTTTTCCGAGAGTTAAAGGCCTAAAGGTCTCGGAGGTTTGTTCATTAAAATAAAGGTTACGATGTGAAAAGAACAGCTCACTTTAATGTCACCTTAAAAACTATTTGTCCAAAGTTCCAAGTCCTGCCATTTAAGAATTCTGCCAAATCGAAGTCTCTCTCCTCGTGTGAACTTCATACTCACTGAAACTAAACAGAAAGAAAACATTGTCTTAAACTGCTGTATGACTCTTACCTACTTGTTTCCGTTGATCCTTTGGAGTGTTCTTCCTTTATGTCTATGGCAGAATGTTCAGCAGTTACCACGGTGACACAAAGCACAAGTAAGCAAACACTGGCAAAAAAGGATTCTAATGGGAGAGTTTGCCGTTTAACTGTCAGATTGCAGATTTGTTGACCTGGTTTATGATTCATGTCTCTGTAATTACTGGGCCTATCCACATGGAACAAAAACTGGCACAAAGTTCAACGACTTCTCTCTTAGTATCCAACCCCAAAGACGTCGGGGTTGTCAGCTGAAAGGACTTTAAGCCAAACGATTAATATGACAGGTTTGTGGAACCGATTCTAAACAATTAATGAGGAGGAGAAACATTTGTGGATCAGACGTTTGGAGATTTCTTTCAAAAACCGTGAATCTCCCATAAAGTTAAATAGACCCCTGAAGTACATCTGATATAACAGCATCATCAGATTCTAGAACATGAACGCAAACTCAAGGGAGAGCGAGGAGATAAAGGGGAGACAGGTGGAGAGACAAAGAGAAGGGAAAAGAGATGGGGGTATGAAAAAAAGATATAAACGTTTGTTTTGGGTTTTTTTGCCTTTTCATTTTTTTGCCATAGGTGTTCGATTTTCATCCAAAACACAGCAGAAGATGTATTCGGTAAATAAACTCTTGTGTCTACTCTGAAACTACACCTCCACCTTAGATCCTTCTGTTGTGATGATTCTGCGTCTCTGTTGCCTTCTGTTACATAGCTCCTACCTCACTGCACTAACTTCCCTGGAGGAAAATTTGTTCTGCCCCATTTTTGGCAAAAAGCTTTTTCTGTAAAACTGGAAACTCATTTGGAACATTACAGCCACACACAGAGACAGCAGTGCACAACAGCTACAGCAGGAAGGGGCAGAGGGGTTTAGACTAATGTGGAGAGATGAAGCCAACATAATATCTGCATGTTATTAAAGGTCTATTTGTATTCTAGTGAGCTTTAAACTATATTCTAATGTCGTCCCCTCTTCAAAAACAAACCTGAAGTTGTGTTTTGTTTCCTTTATTATTAGTCTCTTAACAATTACCTTGGATGCCAGGGAATCTGTGGCCATACCGGCTTGTCAAAGCCTGATCCCGTCAGATCTCAGAAGCTAAGCAGGGCCGGGCCTGGTTAGTACTTGGATGGGAGACCACTGGGAATTCCAGGTGCCACAGTGGGGCGGCAGTCGCAAAAAACTGCCGTCGTGTCCTTAGGCAAGACACTTCACCCACATTGCCTAGTATAAAAGTGGTGTGTGCGTGAGTGTTGGTGGTGGTTGGAGGGGCTGATGGCGCAGATTGGCAGCCTTGTTTCTGTCAGTCTGCCACAGGGCAGCTGTGGCTACAATAATAGTTTACCACCACCGGGTCTGGAGTGAATGAATAATGCTCTGTAAAGCGTCTTTGAGTGTCCAAAAAAGCGCTATATAAAACTGATGCATTATTATTATCTGTGACCAAAACTTGTGTTCGGCGAGCAGATGCGTCCTAAGAGCGCTGGACCCGAGGAGACGTGAAAACACACGTCTGTCTCTGTATCTACTGTGGTCAGTACTCGTTTTGTGTTCCAAACCTCTTCATTTATGCACAGCTTAGTCAAGGCAGTAGGCGGGGGGACAGAGAAGATACCATGCCGGCGAAAAGTGAAAGTGAGGACCAGGGGCCGACAACCATAGTTTTATGAATCTTCGTAAAACTATGGTTGTCACGTGGATTGGAGGGACGTAGTCAAGGCAGGGGGCTATTGTTGTCAAGGCGGCCGCCCTAACTATAAAGTCTCTCAGCGTGTTCTACTATGACTGAGAGTGACACTTGCTCATTTGCCCACTTCTCCATTTAAATAAGGCTAAATTAATTCCTTTACTCGCCCTCATGCTGCAGCCTCCTCCTCCTGTGGTGAGTTTTGGCCAACCTGGACACATCCACACTGGTATCTTAAATCCACCAGTTGCGGGGGCTCCGGTGGTCACGTGAGCCACGAATAATTTGTTTGGACCATTAATTGCATTGAAATGTGTGTTGTATGTGACTTATTACTTTTAGAGCTATTGGTGGTTTTCAGATCCTAGAATGTGATGGTGTCATACTCCCAAATGGGGGCAAGGGCCAAATTTCCCTAAGGATAAGATTGTACTTTGCCATGAAATATCCAAACTGTAAACTCACAAATGTTGGACTGGGTATTTTCAGTTAGTGACTAAACCCAACATCATTTTGCATTTTAACATTTTTCATTTGAGCTGCCCTCATCTGTGTTCATTCATATTAGCCTATCGAATGCTCACCAACTGGTGCAACTTTTGTCACATGAAATGCCATTTATAGTTGAAATGCTGTAAATAATATTTCAGTGAGTGTTATGTATTGTGGGAAAGACTAATGGGGTATATCGGTGCCCTCTGCACCTCTACAATCAGTATTGTCCTGGGTACAGTGGAGGGATCGTGTGCTGAGAGGAAAGAGAGCGACCAAGAAGAGGAAGTCTACTGTTTAAAAAAATAAAATGAAATAAAATAAAAACGATGCCTTGCCTCTAAATTGAGCCTTTTAAAAGAAGTACCACTGTAAATAATATTCAAGCACCTTTTTTTGCACTGTGGAGGAGCACAATAATCCACCCAAAATGAAGGATACGCTCACGGAATATAAATATGATAAGGTGAGTAGACTTTACATAATTACAGCGCTTAACAAATTTATTAGAGCACCTGTCATGAAAACAAGAAAACATAAATAATTTCAGTATAGTATAGCAAAACCTTATTTCAAATGAACAATTTCATTGTTATTCATTAATAAAATGACCAGTTGGAATCACAAAATAACTTATGACAAGTAATAACCAAAAATGTGAATATTCTGTGTGCCCACCTTTGGCACAGGTAACAGCTGTATTCTTGCTGCATTGTTTTTATGTCGTTTTGCAAAGTCTCTTTTGTTATTGAGTCCAAATAGTTTCTAGCTGCTCCCAGAGACTTGCTTTGGATCAGACTTTGGGTGTCATTTTTGGATAACTTGTATGGATAGCAACAATAGTTCTATTTAGCATTAAAGATATAATTTTGATTAAAAAAACATCTAGCATATACTGGAGGATTAACCAATACAGAAACATAAAAAGATTCACTTGGTAAACAGAAATACTGTTAAACTATGTATGGCAGCAGCAAACACCTTATACAGGGTGGTGGTCTAATAAATGTGTTAAACAGTGTAAACTCACTTAAGTTCATATTGAAAAGCCTGTTACTTTGGTACAGAATAACGCCTCACCTCTGTCCATCTGCCCTCAGTCTAACATGTGTGTAAAGTCACAAAGCAGGAAATGAAACCCTGAAATCTCTTGTGGTTTTTCAGCTCACACAATAGAACCGGGCCATAGGTGAGCCATGCCGATTCTAATGCTGTGTTTGGTCCTACCTCACATTATCATAAATTAGCATAAAGGTTACCATGGCGATTTAATGATGAATCTGTTTGAGAGTTTTTCTTTTCTCCGGTGGAGCGATTCTTTTGAGCACTGCCGTAAACACTTTTAATTTACCCAGAATGCATCGGGACATGTGCTCCTCTGCTTTCAAGAGCTGAGGTTTCCACCATCTTTTAATCATGAATCCGAGGCTGTTTCTGCAGCGTATCTGATCTGTCTGATGAATAACAGGAAGAGGAGACAGACACATGCAATAAAAGTCCCACACTGTCAATTATTCTGACTTTAAAGGTGAACTATGTAACCCACTTGTCTCATGCAGATGTCTTGAATATTGGCTTGAAAACTGGTTTCTTTGGAGATAACTTCAAATAAGTGACACTATTAGGCCTATATTCACGATAAAAATGCTTGTAATTAGATGAATGCAAGATAGAAAAGTTAAATATAATGCTGTGTACCTTTCCAATAGCAATAACATTATAACATCTCTATGGAGACAAGGTCCTACAGTATATAACACAAAACTGACTCCCGTGAGCTTTAAACCAGAATGTTGTTAACTCATTAAAACATAGCCTCTCTTTTCAAGTTAACAGATCCTTTTATCTTTAGTTCAGTAGAAATGGGCAATTCCAGGGCTTAAATTATCCAAATAATTCTAGTGAAGGTGTATGGAGTTTAAGAACACAGTGGAGCACATCCTGTAACACAACATGACATCACAAGGTGGAGTGTTGTGCTTTGGAGATGTAGACAGACTAATAATAAAAGATTACTCAACCATGTGAATGAAACAAAACAAACCTCTGGGTCTGTATCTATTATATATGCAGACAGTTTTACTCAAATATTTTTGTCTTAATACGTCTTCCCAATTATCTACATTTTTCCACTCTGAGGTTATTAAAGTTCTGTGTGTTCTGATTAGGCTCATTAGCTCCTCTAGTACAAGCAGCAAAAACAACCAAAACATGCACCGAGCCACTAAGAACTAAGTCTCCCAAGAACAGCTTAAATGTGCAATAGCAGAGCTGAGGTCATAGGTCATACACTGCAAATTTCTCTGATCTGGCCAAGATTTTAAAACATATATCAGGTATTCATCTTGTTTTCAGATTTATGATGTACTTACTAGTTCTGAATTGGTCGTATAATCTTAAAAATTGTCACATACACTGGGGGAAAAAAATCTAGGTCAGTTAAAATGACTTAAACTAAGATTTAATTTTATTTGAATGGATTCAATTTGACAAGTAAAATGATCTACCAATGGAATAAGTATTTTTTTTCTTAATTCAAGCAGCATTAGATTTTGTTTATTTTAAGTGCAAAATGGTGTTGTTTTTCTTATTTTAAGTGTAGCAAGATGTACTTTATATTTTAAGTACAAAAAGTCTTGTTCCACTGGCAGATCATTTTGCTATATTTTGTTTTTTGCAGTGTATATTTCTTCCATGACGCAACTAATAAGAAAAACTTAAATTTAGGCAATAATGTAGCTTTAAAAGAAGCTACAATCCATTTATCATAGTACACTTCACTTGTTTTTGACTACAAACTATTATCATATAAGGCTAATTTCAAGTACTTATATCCAGAAATTAGCATCTTTGAATTTATTATCAGGCCATTCATAATAATCATAAACCTGCTTTAAGTATGTTAGGATTTAGCAGAATTTAAAGTATTTTATCTAAAATTTGTCATTTGAGAACTTATTATCAGACCAGGAACACTACTCATCTGGACGAGGGGACATATCAGCTCTCTCACACCTGGGATAGTTCTGAAGAAGTGGATCTACAGATGGCGCTGTCGTCCTACTGCTCCAGCACCACAAAAAGCTTGGCCAAAATTTAAGATATAAACACTTAAATCTACCAAAACATGACTTAAAAGTAGTAAAATGATCTGTCCATGCAGCAAGATCGTTTTACTATAAGTTATCTTAAAATAAACTACCTTGAGACTAGAATGAAGCAGTGTCAGAACTAGTTAGTAGATCATCAACCTGAAAACAAGATGAATAAATTGAGATAAAGTCTTTGCTCGATCAGAGAAATTTGCAGTGAAGTAGGAGGGCTGGGCTAAACAACAGGGTGACCAGAAAAAAGACGTAATGAAGACAGAATATTTTGTAGTTTTCGAAGAACATCAAATCACCAAAACAAAACTGCATCCTTTGTGTTGCATCAATTGTTCCCATTTACATCGCAACTCTCATTCTATTTCTCTCTCTGGCCCAGATCTGCACAGCCCTGTATTAGCAGGTCTAGCCTCACAGTGACAGTGATCAATGTTGGGTGATAGGACTGGAGGAGAGAGGGATGGGAGAGGGAGAGAAAAGAAGAGAGGGGAAGAGGGAAAAGCAGAGAGAGAGAGGGGAGCACTGCAAATTCCTCTGATCTGGCCAAGATTTTCAAACTTATATCAGGTTATTCATCTTGTTTTCAGATTTATGATCTACTTACTAGTTCTGAGACTGCTTCATTCTAGTCTAGAGGTTGTTTATTTTAAGATAAAATGAATAAACTAAAATGATGCTGCTGCATGGACAGATGATTTCACTACTTTTAAGTCATTTTCTGATAGATTTAAGTGTTTATATCTTAGTTTTGGTTAAGCTTTTTGCGGTGAGGAAGCAAGGGAGGGAAAGTGGGGGAGAGAGGAAGAGAGAGAGATAAGATAGACAGAGAGATAGGATGAGAGATTGGTGGACAGAGAGATAGAGAGAGGAGAGGAAGAGAAAGAGACAGACAGAGAGAATGGGATGGGGAGAGAAGCTATGGTAAAGAGAGAACGAGAGGTAGTGGGAGGAAGAAAGAAAGAGAGAGAAAAAGAGGTGAGAAAGAGAGGGGGAGGAAGAGAGATCTATCAATTAGAGAAAGGACTGCTGAGCCTGGGTCTGTGGAGCTGAGATGGCAATATAAAACACAGCTTCATTAACTACACTGTGACTCCATGCAAACAGCACAGAGCAGAGCCGACAGAACAGAGGAGCCAGTGCAGCCCGTCACCTCTGGCTCCACAACAAACTATAATTCTGCTCTGTGACTGGACGAGACTTCCAGAGACTCCAGTCTGAACACAGACACCGGAGCTACTAGTGTCACAATACAAAGTGGATTTTAATACTAAAAACACTCTTTAAACAGAATGTTTATGTATAATGTGATTTTCAACATTGAATCATAGAACTTTCTTTTTCCAAATGAAACCAGGTCTGAACCAGGTCTAAACCAGGTCTGAACCAGGTCTGAACCAGGTCTGAACCAGGTCTAAATCAGGACTTGGTGTCCATATCGCCCAGTCTCAGATGTAGGAGAATGTGCAGTATCATTAGTCTAATGGAACCAACTCTAATAAAACACTGAACCAGGACCAAACTGAAACTGAACCAGGACTAAACCAGGTCTAAACCAAGTCTAAACTAGGACTAAACCAAATCAAAACCTGTACTAAACCAAGTGTAAACCAGGTCTAAACCAGAACTAAACCAGGTCTAAACCAGGTCTAAATCAGGTCTAAACCAGGACTAAACCCAGACTAAACTAGGTCTGAACCAGGACTAAACCAGGTCTGAACCAGGTCTAAACCAGGCCTGAAACAGGCCTTGCTGTGCATACAGTCCCAGTCTCAGATGTAGGGGAATGTGCAGTAGCCAAAGACACTGTGATGACTGCTCTCTGTGATGAGGTTTGTGAGGGGTCCGGGGCAAAGGGACCCTGTGATGGAAACACTGTTGTGATTCTCAAAAAGCATACAACTGTTGGTACTGATGCTACAGGTTTAGTCTTTCCTGTTTAATGAAGTTCAGATAAAGGTCCTATATTACATAAAATGGACTCTAGTGAACTTTAAGTCATGTTAGAATGTTGTTACCTGTGTGATGAGGAAACTATATTAGAACATAGATCAGAAAAGAGTGTAACATGGGCACATAAGTATGTTAAAGCAATAAACGAGGCCAGGTTGTGAGGGCAGCAGTGTGAGCAGTCCCAGACTTCCCTCTCCCCAGACACTTCCTCCAGCTCCTCCAAGTCATCCCCAAGCCAGCCAAGAGACACTGGGACAATTTTGTGGTTTTATAAAAAATGGTCGCTTGTCATACTGTGGGTTTTCCCTGGCAGTACAATGACATCTCCATGGGGACAAGAAGCCAAATTTCCCCCAGAAAAAGTGACTTATATTTTATTTTCTTTTTTCAGTCTTTAAGGACCCGTGTTAAGTTATTTTCTGATCTGTTATAATCAAACATACCTCAAGTTGTGTTTTGTTTCATTCACACATGTTTAACACACAAACCCTGTCATGTGGTAATAAAGGAAGTGCTCCACTGTGTTTTTAAATTCCACACACCTTCACTAGCATCATAGAGCTGACTTGAAAACTACTCATTCATGACATCACAAGGTGGAACAGTACTTTGAGCTTTGGCGATGTAGACAGTTACTTAAACATGAAAATGAAACAAAACACAAGATTATAACATGACTTAAATCTCACAAGAATCCATTTTGTGAATATAACACCTTTAAAATGTAAACATGTCTTAATTTTAATACAATTACATGGAAAGGTAACCACACATTTTTAAAGTTAACATTTTCTTAGTGCTCCGATTGTTCACACATTTTCCAATAATAATATGGTCGTAAGAATCAAATCAAACCACCAACTCTCTGGTGAGTGGGCAGACGCTGTTCAAACTCAGCCACTTCCCCAAGGACAACATACCATTAGCTTAAACACCTCAGTCTTTAGCAGCAGCACGGGTCTGTTTATGGACTACTGAAGGTACCATAAATACATCCACAGTATTGGCTCCTGTGGCTTCTGGGAGGTGAATATTGACGAGTTTTGGTGGATTGGGAAAACCTTTGGCTTTGTGCCATCAATAACAATTGTTTTAAGTTCCAATCAAACCTAAAATGGACGAACAGGAAGTCAAACCGGGATCAAGATACACATTAACCTGAGCACTGGTGTTTTCAGATGTGATGATGCCATTCTCCAAGAAGGGGCCAAGAGACAGAATTACTTAACCTTGAAATAGCCAAAAGGGAAAGTCACAAATATTCAGCCTGATCATTTCTGTTAGTGACAAGACCTAAAATCACTGTATTGTATTGTCTATAAAGATTGTTGGTCCATAGAATGTTCTGACGTAACCTTATCTGTTATAAATTGCTAACTGAACAGGAAATAACATTTATCTTCTTTAAACACAAACAGCATAAGGTCAAAATGATTCACATGTGTTTGGAAACTACAGAACAGCTTTGTAAAAATATAGAGGATATTGATGAATTGAAATTGATAAACCAGATTATAGACCAAACTGGGATATAGTCTCAACGGATATCTTGGAAACCAATATCCAGTCCACCAAAAATTTCAATATCAGCACCAATATCCAGTATCAGTATCGTATCGGTGCATCCTTGTTCTCCAAGTGCTGTGGTTCAAGTGCAATATCTGAAGTAGTTTGGCTAGAACTGGGATGACTTTCATTATAAATTTGATGAATATAAACGAGATATGCTTTTAATCAGTACCATTTAAAGATCCAGTATGGAACTTTCAAGAGATAGTGCATCACCATATTTGCACTGTCACCAGAGCTAAAACCTGACATTTTCAATGGAGATAGGGAAATCCAAATTATGGAATATTACAGCCAGTGGAAAAACATTTTCATAGAAACAAGCAGGATCAGGCCCTTCTCCAGGCCAAGTAAGAGTCAGGTTTGTGGAGATGCAAGCCTTTAGAAACAACAGAATCACAGTTTGATTAAAATGTGATTAATTATATATCTATATAGGCATTAGGGCTGCGCCAAAATCGCAGTCTCTACTTAGGTTGATGTCGGTGATAAGGCATATGCATTTTA
This sequence comes from Odontamblyopus rebecca, assembly GCA_030686955.1. Lineage (NCBI taxonomy): Eukaryota > Metazoa > Chordata > Actinopteri > Gobiiformes > Gobiidae > Odontamblyopus > Odontamblyopus rebecca. The sequence continues at coordinate 13,166,917 of CM060663.1, read as the reverse complement.
ACCTACACCAATCCTGTGTGTGTGCATTTGTGTGCATCTGTGTGTGTAACTGTGTGTGCTTCTGTGTGTGCAAGTGTGTGTGTCCATGTTTGTGTCCGTATGTGTGTTCCTGTGTGCCTCCGTGTGTGCATCAATGTGTTTGTCAGTATGTGTGTCTGTGTGTGCGTCTCTGTGTGCATCAGTGTGTGTGCATCTGTGTGTGTATGCACCTGTGTGTGTGTGTGTGTGTCTGTGTGTGTGTCTGTGTGTGCGTCTGTGTGTGTGACTGTGTGTGCGTCTGTGTGTGTGTCTGTGTGTGTCTCTGTGTGTGTGACTGTGTGTGCATATGTGTGTGCGTCCGTGTGTGTGACTGTGTGTGCATCTGTGTGTGTATGCACCTGTGTGTGTGTGTGTGTGTCTGTGTGTGTGTCTGTGTGTGCGTCTGTGTGTGTGACTGTGTGTGCGTCTGTGTGTGTGACTGTGTGTGCATATGTGTGCACCTGTGTGTGTGTGTGTGTGTGTCTGTGTGTGTGTCTGTGTGTGCGTCTGTGTGTGTGACTGTGTGTGCATATGTGTGTGACTGTGTGTACATATGTGTGTGACTGTGTGTACATATGTGTGTGACTGTGTGTACATCTGTGTGACTGTGTGTGTGTGTGTGCATCTGTGTGCATCTGTGTGCATCTGTGTGTGTGTGTGTGCGTCTGTGTGTGTGTCTGTGTGTGCGTCCGTGTGTGTGTCTGTGTGTGCACCTGTGTGTGACTGTGTGTGCATATGTGTGTGCATATGTGTGTGTGTCTGTGTGTGCATATGTGTGTGTGTCTGTGTGTGCATCTGTGTGTGACTGTGTGTGCATATGTGTGTGTGTCTGTGTGTGCATCTGTGTGTGACTGTGTGTGCATATGTGTGTGTGTCTGTGTGTGCATATGTGTGTGTGTCTGTGTGTGTGACTGTGTGTGCATATGTGTGTGTGACTGTGTGTGCATCTGTGTGTGCATCTGTGTGCACCTGTGTGTGACTGTGTGCATATGTGTGTGCATCTGTGTGCATCTGTGTGTGTGTGCGTGCGTGCGTTTGTGAATGTGAATATCTCTGGAATTATTGACTCTATCAACATGAAATAAAAACTGTAATGACCCTGACACATTTCTCTTCATGCCTGAAATCCACCTGTGTGCTTTTCATAAGATGGAAGAAGATCAAATCGAAAATCGAGATCAATCAATATTAGGAAAAAAACAGATTCCTATTTTTCCCGTATCAACCAGTATCACCCAGAGACAAAGGGAGGGCATCTGACACACAAGGACATTTCAGAGCAAGTCTGTAGAGGTCTAAACTACAGGGTTATAGCATCTTTTATTGTTTACAAGGGACATTATTTTATATCAATAACTGCAGCTTTGTGAAAATGTCAACCATTCATAACAGATTTTCACATTTTCAATTTCTGTGCAAGTGGAGTTATTATTTAGATGGTCACAGATTCTTGTGAGTTTACTCGTCATTTACACCTGGTTTAGTCCAGGTTTAGGCCTGGATTAGAACTGGTTTAGTCCTGGTTTAGACCTGGTCTAGTCCTGGTTTAGTCCTAGTTTAGACCTAGTTTAGTCCTGGTTTAGACCTAATTTAACCGTGGTTTAGACATGGTTTAGTTCAGGTTTAGTCCTAGTTTAGTCCTGGTTTAGACCTGGTTTAGGTCTGGGTTAGGTCTGGGTTAGACATGGTTTAGTCCTGGGTTAGTCCTGGTTTAGTCCTGGTTTAGGTCTGGGTTAGGTCTGGGTTAGGTCTGGGTTAGACATGGTTTAGTCCTGGGTTAGTCCTGGTTTAGTCCTGGTTTAGGTCTGGGTTAGGTCTGGGTTAGGTCTGGGTTAGACATGGTTTAGTCCTGGGTTAGTCCTCATACATCATACAAAACATTTTAATTGCTCAAAATCTGGTTTATATTTACGTTGACCTGGTTTAGTAACATTCAGAGCCCTCAGTTTAAATTCTCTGAAATGTCTTATTTATAGACTCACTGGTTCAACAGCCTGTACCTGATATTTCCCAGGTATCTGTGCAAAGTGTGTCCTGCCCCAGTAAAGATATTGTGTATAAGCAGCTCTTGAGGTCTGCTGCAAGCTGTCGGTAACTATTGTCAGAGAATCAGGAAGTGTGCATTAGCATGCAAGTTGTCTGGTCTCTGACAGTTATGAAAAGCGCTTATAAACTTATTTTGGTGAATCATTAGAATGCTCTGAATCCATTAGGTAAGTGAGGGATAACCTTGGATCACAGCAAACTACTTTCTGTTTTCACGTTTGTAAGACAGTACAGATCTGGTACAGAGCACCTTTAACAACAAATGAGGAGGTGTCTGGTATGAGACGCTGGCATAAAACTTTCTTTACAACATTAAGGACATGTTTGAAATCTCCAATATCATATAGAGATTTTGGACACCAGCAAAAATCTCTCCCATAAAAGCTACCTCCACATCATTTCCTTGTTAACTTTTTTTTATTTCGATGAATAAAATGGCTGATATTGCCTCTACAGCCCTGTAAAAAGTTTAAGTTACTTAAAGTGCTAAAAGTAGTTAGACTGAGTTCCTGTTTCCAGAAGGACTTTGTTATTTACGATCCCTGTGAGGCCCGAGCAGTGAAGGCCGATCAACACTCTCTCACTCTTTATTAAAAGCTTTCACCTTGTACCTGATGCATTATGGGTAGTGCCAGGGCCTTGTGCCAATAAACCACAAACCTCGCCCTCCACTTGTGCCCTGTCCGCGGTCTGCAGTAGTTAAAGGGTTTATATTACACTACTTCCTGATCTCTGTTCTAATGTAGTTTCCTTATCACAGACCTGAAGATGTGTTTTGTATTTTTAAATAAAACGTAACTCCATAAACAGTATACAATAATGTATACAACATTATAAGATCACAGTTTGGAGCTTCAGGAAGTTTGGAGCTTCAGGAAGTATTGCACTGTTGTTCTGCCCATACTGTATATTTTGTATATTCAGTCAGTCTGTTTTTGTTTTTATTCACCTTATGGTAATGCATGCCTTATTTTTTTTAATCAGTCTTATATATTGCATATTTTATGTTAAATTAATTGTGTGTTTGAGTTAATTTTATTTATTTTATTTTGAAACATTATTCACTTAGATCTACAATTTTTTTGAATTCCATGGATAAAAGTTTGAAAGTTTTGGAAGATAATAATCATAATGCATCAGTTTTATATAGTGCTTTTCTGGACACTCAAAGACACTTTACAGTTCATTCTTCATTCACTCCACACTTGGTGGTGGTAAACTAGTATTGTAGCCTCTGCTGCCCTGGGGCAGGCTGACAGAAGCGAGGCTCCAATCTGCCTTTGGCCCCTCCGACCACCACCATCACACACACACACCACTTTCATTCTAGGCAATGGGTGAAGTGCCTTGCCTAAGGACACAAGCATCGCACTGTGGCACCTGATTTTCCCATTAAAGTACTAACCAGGCCTGGCCCTGCTGAGCTTCTGAGATCAGGCTTCTGAGATCAGGCTTTGACAAGCTGCTATGGCAACAAATATGTTTTGTGGCTCATCCAGGAGGCTTCTTCAGATCTGGTGCAGGTGGGATAGAGGCATGGGACCATATAGACATTTGGTGTCACCATTATCATGACCAAAATAATTACAATTAAGGTTCACAATCACAATAATGATTAAAGGTTCTGACATTTTAACATGTTATGGAAATGAATAAATATCATTTTAATGTTGTGAATAAGTTTATGTTTAAGCAACTTTTATATAATTGTACTTTGCAGGGATGATACAAGATCGCATGTATCTCATGAGACAAAGTGGCAAAAAAGGGTCATGTATTGGTGAGTTTCATCTCCTGAGATGAGAGGATCAGTACCAAATATTGACTTAAAGGTGCATTGCATAACCTTTCTGGTGGAGGGTCCATCAAATGCTTTTCTCCATGGAGATGTTATTGCTTTGTCTGGAATGTTTCACAGTACGGCATTAAACCTTCCCTGCTCACAGTCAGAATGCCTGTTTTTCTAGGTATTTCTGAGCTATAAAACCACTTGTAATTGAATAAATGTAAAGTAGAGCTGTTTAATGTCATACTGTGGAATATTCCGCGCAGAGCAGTGGTATATCCATAGCAACAAGCAGGTGATGGTCCGTCCACCAGAAAAGTTACACAATGCACCTTTAACAATACTGACTACTGGAGAGCATCAACTCTCATTTAAAAAATATCCATACTTATTGGTGGTTTTCAGATTCTAGAGCGACAGTTTGTCCTATTAATTATATTGTACTTTACCAAGAAATATCAGAAAGGTAAATTCCTACATATGTAACTTCATCATTTCTATTATTGCCTAGACCCAAGATCATGCCATATTACAACACAAATGTGCAGCTGAACAATATTTATTTTAGCTGTCCCCCATCTGTATTAAACAACATTGGACTATAGAAAGTAATGATGCCATCAGAAACAGTGAAATATTGAAGGTGTATAGAGTTTTACATAGTGGATCACTTCCTGTATTACCGCATGGTCTAAAAATCTTGGCGTCAATGAAACAAAACACAACCCCAGGTCTGATTGTGATGAAGAAATATTAGAACATGGATCAGAAAATAGCGTCATATGGGCCCTGTCACTGGCCCACTACCAGGACACTGTAAACAAAGCCAGTCTATTATTTGTCATCTAAACAAACCGTACAATATGAAGCTCACGCCCGGCACATACACGTCACGTCACTTCACTTGTTGCCTCTATTGAGCGGTTGCACTTGAATGAGCACGTTAACCCTCGAGCGTGTTGTCTGTGATGGCGCGTGCCTGTTGCCTCTCTCGCGGGTTCCGTCCTGCCGCTAGGGGTCGCGGTTCACCCCCCCGTTCCGTCCCTCCCCGCGCCACATGACGCTCCCGTGCGCCTTTTCCCTGCCCAACGCGTGCCAACTCACCACCGCCGCGTCCTGGCATCTTTACGCACAACGTGAGCCAACAAACCGCTAGCGAAAACTGTGACCGAACTGCACTAGCATTCACTGTGCGTTCCCGAGCAGCTATGGCTACGTCCCCAAAGTAATAAAAATGCAAATTCCGCTTTGCCTGCATCCACACACCGTGAAGACTGCAAAATGGCAATCTACCAGAGTGCAAAAGACTTGGAATTAGAATTTTAATTTGAAAAGATCATAATTTACGTCATATGGACTAGTTTTGATTTAATTCTGTTATTGGGGCCAGATAATTGACTTAATTGGCTGTGCGTAATTTGTAAAGCTTTTGGTTTGTAAAGTACAATTTCCTTTCGCCACGGACAGATCCTAATCAGAAATAAACACAAACACAAATAATCCTGATAAGAATACGTAAATGAGTTTCATAACCAAAAATATGTAAAACATATTGTGCATTCTAGTCATTTTTACGCAGGTAGATGTTATGTTTTGCAGTGAATTCAGTCTCTTTCCTGCGTGCTTTGGTCTTACCTGAAAAACAGCACTGTCTCCCACACGTACAGCCCCAGCACGTTAAGTCGGCGCAGTTTGGACAGCTTCATTTTGGCTCTGTTCTGGAGAGGGTCGGATCCGGAGACGCTCGGGGGCAAAGATACTCCTAGAGGGGGGGACTTGGGCGCTTGGTTACGACCTCCAAGGTGATTCGACAATGTCCCGCTGCTGTTCGCGAACTGAAGCCGTTCTCATGACCTCGGCGCCGGCCACCGCTTCTTGTCCCGTGGCGTAGCACCTCCACAGCGAACGGAAATCAATGCCCCGACGGCGATGGAGGATGATTCAGGACCAAGGACAGCGACTAAACCACTCCAGCGCTTTCGAGTCGGGACGAAATGACCAGAAAACAGCTCAATTAATGTAGTCACAGCGGCGCTCCAAGTCTACTGTACGTGGTCCGAATTGGAAAAACAAAATCAAAATTGTATATTCCTTCACAAGCTCATGCTTTGGTGTACATTTGTGCGTAAAAATCCAAGAATCCACGTAGGTCTATAGCGTGCTGGCTCAGTCCACGCTCTCTTGGGTATTCTCAATTCAATCTCTGGCTCCAGACCAACCGCCAGTGCGCCGTTCTGGGTGTCCGGCTCAACGAGGGAGGTCTGTGGGTTGAGAGACGAGCCTTTGCCCCTGTCCTCCTTCCTCCGTGCTTCCCGCGGTAGTCAGCTCCTGCTCGCTCGTCTCTCCCCGGGGTTCGTACTTGGAGTAAGCGTAGTCGCAGCAGCACGTCTCGGCTATACCCATTGTCTGGAGCTCGGTCAAGTTGGAGAGGCGCCGGTGTTTTCCTCCATCGCAGTCAAAAAGCACAAAATCCCTCCCCCGTAAAGTGCACAAAGCAGTCTATTCCATGACACGGGAGAGGCTAGAGGGACATTACGGGGTGCGCGCACGTTCCGATATGCGCGTGCACGTGCGGAGTGGCCGGTCACAGCTCCGGGAGACCGTACAGTACAACACACTGGCTTTGCTTGCTGCAGTAATTTAGCAAACTCCAAAAACGCAAAGAGAGCCGGGTAGACACGCCCCCAGCGCGCAACCATTGATCCGAGCTGAGGGAAGCTCGTCTGTGATTGGTCAGAGCAGCTGTCCGTCGCATTCCGACACGTTCGTCCCTCAGAGGAAATCTCCGGGGTACAGAAGTTATTGGCGAGTTCAAAGCGACCTTTGGAGGAGAGGAAGAGGAGATGTGGACATTTTTGGAGTCAAGACAATATTTTTATTACATTTTAGGGCATACATTAATTTATTCCACTTTACCTGCTGCTCTAATTGTTTAAAAAAGCCATCACTCTTTTGAAAAATAAATAAATAAAATAAATACATAAATACATTAATAAATAGTGGTTTAAACTTGTGGCTACATTTCCACAGTATTTCCTAAAAGTTTCAGTTATCAGAATTATCTGCACATAATATTGCCACTCAAATACATGTATACTGTACATTTTTTGCTTGTCATTTTGAAACCAGTCCACTTCAAACATCTTTCTAATGACTGAGTATATGCACTGAAAACAAAAATGGACTCAAAGCTTCTCTGTTGGAATAATTAAAATTGGACAAAACATTAATATAGCCTTAATACACTGTTAAAAAAAAAATCAAATGAACACTTTGAAAATATCAGATCTCAATGTGAAAAACATTGACAGGGCAAAGTCTCAGGAACAAAAGGATGCCTCCTCTTTTAATAGAAATAAAAATGTTCAGCCTACAGAGGGCTTCATTTTATAGATACACTGTAAATCAAAGTGAAATAATGATGTGGCAGGCTAGTCCATTTTGCCCAAATTTTATTTCTGCAACTCAAAATGCTTCTCAGTATCTTGTGTGACCCCCATGTGCTTGTTTGCATGTTTGACAACATCATGGCGTCCTCCTAATAAGACGACTGATGGTGTCTTGTGGAATGTCCACCCAGTTCTGTGTAAGGGCATCCCTGAGCTCCTGTAGAGTCTGAGGAGCAAGCTGGAGCATCTGATGGACCCAAACATAATGTCCCAGAGGTGTTCTATCTGTGCCTCCCTCCATGGATATCCTCCTCATAACTCTTTCAGATCTATCACTGGTGCTCAGGGTGAACCTGCTCTCATCTGTGAAAAGCACAGGGCACCAGTGGCAGACTTGCCAATTCTGGTGTCTTCTAGCAAATACCAATGGGGCTCCATGGTGCTGGGAGGTGAGTACAAGGCTCAATACAGGACGTGATGCCCTCAAGCCTGCTGGAGGTCATTCTGTAGGGCACAGACAGGGTTTAGCCTGTTCCTCCTGCACAAAGGAGCAGATGGGTTGAGGACTTTATATGGCCCTGTCCAGCTCTCCTAAACTGCCTGTCTCCTGAAATTTCCTCCATGTTATGGAGATGGTGATGGGAGACACATAAAATGTCCTTGCAACAGCACATCTGGATGTGCCATCCTCAAGAAGTTGGACAATCTGTGTAACTTGTGTAGGGTTAAAGAATGGCTTCATACTCCCAGTAGTGATTATCATTGTAGCCAAAGCAGCACTAGTGGAAAAGCAGCCAAAATGACTAAGAGGGAGGAATCTGAAATAGCCTCCACATGCAAACCCAGTCCTATTTTAGGGCCTGTCTCACTGTTGCCACTCTAGTGCCTCTGTTGTTCATTTCCATTAAAAAGGAGCATCCTTTTGTTTCTAAGACACCCCTGCCCAGATCTGTGCACATATCCAACAAATTTTTTTTCTTCATATTGTGATCTGATGTGTTTTCAAAGTGTTGCTTTAATTCTTTTGAGCAGTATATATAATATAAGTGTGTGGACCTAATTCTGAACAGATGGTTCAACAATTGCGGATTTTCACTTTAGATCTTTCCTCCACATACCCAACATCTACTTTTGATTTATACAGGCCTAAAATGAGGACATTTTAGAATATTGTGAATATTGATATTTTGCAGCTGATGTCACCAACATTCCTTGGGTTGTGAAGCTAACTAGATGCACTGCTCTGTCTGAAAATCTGTTGGTCAAATTAGACCTTAATCTGATCTGTTAAACATGTTCCTCTCAAATAGCATTACAACCACATGTTTTCAGACTATCTAAAAACTAATCAGGCTGTAAAGTATCAATATATTTTCTGATTGAAAAACCTAAAAGGTGAACAGGTATTTTGTAGATTCCCCTCCTGCTCCATCAGTGACAGTCCCGAGATGGTGGTGTGTGAGTTGTGAGTGTGCTGTTTGTGCTCATGGATAAAAGATGGAGAAGAATGAGGAAATCATGTTTTTCCAAAAGACCTCAGGCACATTTCAGACATTTATGTAAACACACAAGGAGCCGTGTGCAGAGTGTGAACCTGAGCAAACACACAAGATAAACATGAGGGGTTCCATGCTCTTAACGTCCACACTGTTCTTAAGTTGAGAGCACGGCGTAGTAAAAGTAGAAAAGATCATGGGAACATGTGGGGTCTAGTGGAGAGTCACCTGCTGAAATGTTTGTGAAAAATACTGTTAGCTTCATTGTTTTCCATGGAAAAGGTAGAATATTCCAGGTAAAGCTTCAATATCTCCATGGAGTGGTTGACTGTCCACCAGTAAAGTGACATAATGCACATGTGATGAAACATTACAATTTAGACTTGCTTGTCTAACATTATTTATAATAAGTTATGTATATTACTTGACTCAAAACAAAAAAAAGTCACATTAAGAACTTGGAAACACATTGAAGTTCAACTTGATCCATCAATTTTAAACACAAAAGAAATTCTTTAACAGTATATAAAACGCGTTTCTCACCTTCCACGGTGGTTGGTCTCTCACCCTCATCAGCTCGGGTCCTCTACCAGAGGCCTGGGAGCTTAAGAGTTCTGCGCAGTATCTTTGCTGTTCCCAATACTGCGCTTTTCTGGACTGAGATGTCTGTTGTCCTTCCTGGGATCTGCATGAACCACTCATCCAGTTTGGGGGTCACGGCCCCGAGTGCTCCGATCACCACAGGCACCACCGATGCTTTCACCTTCCAGGCTCTCTCCAGCTCTTCCTTGAGCCCCTGGTATTTCTCTAGTTTCTCATGTTTCTTTTTCCTGACATTGCCATCGCTCGGTATTGCAATGTCCACCACCACGGCTTTGTTCTCACGCTTATCCAGAACCACGATGTCTGGTCTGTTCGCCATCATCATTCTGTCAGTCTGTATTTGGAAGTCCCACAGGATCTTGCCCCGCACACAACCTTTGGAGGCGTTTCCCACCTTGATCCTGGGGTTTCCAGCCCGTACTCTGCACAGATGTTTCTGTACACTATGCCTGCTACTTGGTTATGTCGCTCCATGTACGCTTTCCCTGCCAGCATCTTACACCCTGCAGTTATGTGCTGGACTGTCTCAGGCACTTCTTTGCACAACCTACACCTTGAGTCTTGTCTGGTGTGGTAGATCTGGGCCTCTATTGCTCGGGTGCTCAAGGCCTGCTCCTGTGCAGCCAGGATGAGTGCCTCCATGCTGTCCTTCAGACCAGCCCTCTCCAGCCATTGGTAGGATTTCTTGATATCATCATGTTTCGGTGGTACGCGTGTAAGGGTTTTTCCTGCCATGATGGTCCCTCCAGCACCTCTTCTCTGATGTACTTGTGGAGCTTGGATGTTTCATCCTGGACAGTGGTTCCCACACTCACTAGTCCTCGGCCTCCTTCCTTCCGGCTCGTGTACAGTCTCAGGGTGCTGGACTTGGGATGGAACCCTCCATGCAGGTCAGGAGCTTTCGTGTCTTAACATCTGTGGTCTGTATCTCCTCCTTTGGCCAGCTTAAGATTCCTGCTGGGTATCTGATCACTGGCAGGGAGTAGCTGTTTATTGCCTGTGCCTTGTTCTTGCCATTGAGCTGGCTTCTTAGGACCTGCTGTACTCTTTGCAGGTATTTGGCTGTCGCTGCTTTCCTTGTTGCCTCGTCAAGGTTGTATATATATATATATATATATATATATATATATATATATATATATATATATATATATATATATATATATATATATATATATATATATATATATATATATATATATATATATATATATACATATACGGCGGCACGGTGGCTGAGTAGCAACACTCAGGCCTCACAGCAAGAAGGTTGCGGGTTCGATCCCGGGTCGCCCGGGCCTTTCTGTGTGGAGTTTGCATGTTCCTCCCCGTGTCTGGATGGGTTTCCTCCGGGTACTCCGGTTTCCCCATCAACCTAAAACATGCAGCACCCCTATGAACTAACATCAAGGACCATGTTGTCCACCCTCCTGTGGGCTCACCACTTGCAGAGGGGTTCATAGGGGGGACAGGTGCTATGAGTATTGGGCAGCAAGCTGCCCCTGCGACCCAGCCGGATTAAGCGGGAGAAGATGGATGGATATATATATATATATATATATATATATATATATATATATATATATATATATATATATAAAGCCTATAGAACCATTATATAAATGAGCAAGCCTCGACCTGTACCACCACTGCTCAATACTTAATACTTAATACGTAATACTACTCTAATATAAATTGTTCAGTTTTGATAACTTGCTTAAACTGAATCAAATGTTCACCTTATTTAAAATCATTCATAATTCAGCTGCTCACCCATTGAGAAAATTTGTGGTGCTCACCTGCCGAGCCACACAGTCCACAGCCAGAGGAGAGCGCAGTGTTCCTAGATGCAGAGTGCTCCAAGATGCAGAAGCTCTTCTGGTCAGTCATCATTCTCCTACAGAGCCACAGGCCTCTGGAACACCCTCCCACATGGGATTAAATCACGTACAAGTTATGAAATGTTTGCACACCCAACCAAAACAATGGCTTTTAACCAAACAAACCTGTACACGTGAATCTGCCCTGTATCAGTTTTAGTTTGACTTACTGATTAACTGGATGAATGATTGCATTAATATACACTGTATTCTATTTTATTGGCATGTGCGCCATTTATGACATCAACCTGTCCAGGGACTGAAGGTGGAAATGAGACATTTTGTTATAACCTGCACAAACATATGACTTCTTTGTGTAGCTCAATGTTTTTATGTGCATTGTCCATGATAAATAAACCAATAAACTAAGCTGAAGTAACACTGTTATTGTTAAATCATTAAAGCCTGATATTTGCTCATTTCCTGCACGGTTCTTGTTGCCAAATCCAGAATGTTCTGTATTTTTACAGAGAGAACATTCAGAGACACACATGAGCCATTCAGAGACACACATGATCTGTCTGTGTGGAAACAAATATGGCAGCTTATGAGGAAGAAAATACCACTCCTTCGATTCACATTTGTCACTGAATGGCTAATCCGCCTGTCAGTCAACCCCATCTGAACACACACTACCACAGCACACAATAACCTTAGAAAAAAATTAATCCAGGCACACAAGGAAAAGATGAATACTATTTGAACAACAGTATTCATAAGGTAAAGACAGAATATGATAACCATGATTCAAACTAAGATTTGGATCCATGCTCAACCTGTTTTCACTCATCGAAACACCTGTAGCAAACCACATTTTGGTTTTCCAGCATATTATCTTCTTCCTGATCCTTTATAAAAAGCTAAAAAAGTAAATGAAAGCCTTGTGGAAAATGAAAAATCGACCCATGAGGCCATAAGTTTGTGTTATGGACTTAAAAACCTCCTCCACAAACAAGTAAACTGTGGTTCCATACCGGCTCATCAAAGCCTGATCCCGTCAGATCTCAGAAGCTAAGCAGGGCCGGGCCTGGTTAGTACTTGGATGGGAGACCACTGGGAATTCCAGGTGTCACAGTGGGGCTGGGATGTTTCACAGTCTGGTATTAAACCTTTGTATCTTCATGGAGACCAAACCTGACCAAGTTATAGGTCAGATCTATGGAGAGGCGACCCGGCTCACAGTCAGAATGTTGTTTTTTGAGGTATTTTTGAGCTCTAAAACAACCTGTAATAGAATAAATGTAAGGTAGAGCTGTTTAAAGTCATACTGCGGAACTACCTTTACCTCAAACGCATTGTGTTAAACTCATTTGCATTGCCGCAGCTTTTTGTCCCTCCTCTGTCACCGTCCCCAGGTCAGCCGTCCTCACAAACACATGAAGCCAATCAGTGCCACTTAAAGCTTGGAGCCGTAATGGGCACCACGCGAGTGAAGGCTAAAATATTCATTAAGAGCATGTTCCATCGGATTTTCCACTTCACTTTGAGTTTAGACACAAGCCTCCTCTGATGTGGGGCCGGTGCATGGCTCCAGGTGCTGTGGAGGCAGATTAGCGTTAGCAGGAAATGTGTGTAAATGAGATGGGGGCAGATCAAATGTCTCTGTGAAATGATGTCAAATGATTCTGTGGTGCTGTGCTTGGATAAACACAGCTCTGTGTTTACTTTTCTAGTTTAGTTTTAGTTTGACCCCAGTTAGACATGGTTTAGACCAGGTTTAGTCTTGGTTTAGTCCTGGTTTAATCTTCATTTATGGTCCTAGTTTAGTTACGGTTTAATCCTGGTTTAGTCCTGATGTAGTCCTGATTTAGTTCTGGTTCATTCCTGGTTTATTCCTGGTTTATTCCTGGTTTAGTCCTGGTTTAGTTCTGATTTAGTCCTGGCTTAATTGTGATGAGTGGAAGTCTGAACATATATAAATGATCAGGTTCAACATTTTTCAATTTTACTTCCAGGTATGTCAGGATCTATAACATTCCATAAAATGCATAAGTTAAAGGTGCACTATGTAACTTTTCTGGTGAGTATTTAGCACCTGTTTTTGCTTTGCCAGGAATGTTCGACAGTGTTACGCATTTCTATTGCTCAAAAATACATATAGGAAAACATGCATTCTCACACTGAGCGGATCTCTGCAAATCAGACTTGTAAACTCACCTGGTGTGTCACTTGCTTGTCTCTATGGAGATAGTTAAGTTCAATGCCCCTAGAGGGACATTTCCACATAAGAATTAAAATCTCCATGTAGATGTGCAGGTTGCAGACCTTTCAGATTGTGTGTATCAAACCTGTATGAAGCAGAAGAGTGAAGATGTCCTAATGTCCTCCATGTTTTACCTGATACTAGAATGGATACTGGTACCGATACTAGTACTGAGACTAGTACTGATACTAGAACTGATACTAGAACTGATACTAGTACTAATGCTAGAACTGATACTAGAACTGATACTAGAAGTGATACTAGTACTGATACTAGTACTGATACTAGAACTGATACTAGAACTGATACTAGTACTGATAGTAGAACTGATACTAGTAGTGATACTAGAAGAGTCCATGTGACTGAACAGTCCTGTTCTTTCTGAATCTAAAGGCCCACAGAGTCCTCCTGAGGCCCTCATCAGATCATGGACTAAAGCACATGCCCTTTACATACAGAGTGTTTTGTCCTAGAGTCAGTGACACACAGAGTCACAGTGAGACTGTGAGGTCATGATCTCATCAGATCTGAGGGAACGCTCTGGCTCCAACACAAAGAAGAGCAGAAGAACAGAGCCTGGATCCACTTTTTACATGGATTTGTGCAAAATTGGTCTTGTCTCAATGCAGATAAAATGTAAAGCAGTTCTTAGACTCAAAATGAGACCAATGTGTGCTGTCTACATCACATTATAGAACATGTTATTCTCAGGGAAACAGGAAGTGCACCATGTGCTAATGTTTGACCTCTAAAAATGCTTATACACTCATGATGGTGAATAATTAGGATGCGTGCAGTGCATATACAATACCTTTGAACAAGAACTTTTTACTGTTAAAACAAAAAGAGTTTGTAGTCTTATTCCTCACTTTAAAAGATGATCCACATCCTAACCTCTTAATGCCTGAATTTATATAAATGTATATTAAATTTTTTGTGTGTGTTTTTGCCTTTAAGTAGATAGTAAATTAAGTTGATATTATTAATTTGATTATAGCAAAAAAAGAGACATTTGGGTATGTTGCAAATTTGCGACAACTAGAAACAAGTGCTTGCCAAAGGGTCCTAGGAAGGTGCTGCATCTGCACTAACAGCACTGGGGGAAGCCACTGTCTCAGCTCTTATCTTCATCCAAACGGTTTGTTGCATATTTGTGACACTCGGCGTTAAGGGGCTAATTATTCACCATTATGAGTTTATGAGTTTTCACAAGTTTCAAAGAGCTGAGTTTTGAGGTCATTGTAGTACTAGTAACAACTAGCATTCTAACTGCACTTCCTGGTTTACAAACCTTAAAATGCTCTATTCCACCTCGTGAAGCTGAAGCTTTGAGGTTAGTGAAGGTGCATGGAGTTTAAAAACACAGTGGAGCACTTCCTCTATCACCACATGACATCACAAGATGGAACAGAATATTTTAGACTTAGACAAACTTTATTGATCCACAAGGGAAATGACACAGTAGCTTACACATCACAATATATCACAATATGACATTCACGTCTGTTAAATGGGTGCGAGAAATTCAGGTTTTCCAGGTTTTCCACGATCGGCACCAGAATAAGAACTTAAGTACCACTGATATCATAAAGCCTTACCTCATCTGGTGAAAGCAGCACAGGCCATCTCTCCTGGACCTCCGACACCAATAAATAAATAAAAATAATAATGACCTACATAATTATTTTAGGAAAACTATAAAGGTAGTCGTGCATAAAATCCCATCTGTAAATAGGCCTGTAACAGTAACATTTTAGACCATTTTCAACTAATATAATGACAATGGAATAAAAATGCAAATACAACCTTTCAAAGATCAGTAAACTTTAGATTCTAAATAACATTCTGGTTTTAGATCTGGTTTACACCTGGTGTAGACCTGCTTTAGACCTGGCTTAGTCCTGGTTTTGGTCCTGGTGTTAGTTCTGGTTTAGAGGCGCACAGGAGGAAGAGCGGTCCACGCAGCGTATGCAACAAGACACGATCCATGCGCGGTGTGTGCGGCGTACAGAAGGTAGATGTGGTGTGTGCGGCGTACAGAAGGTAGATGTGGTGAGTGCGGTGTACAGAAGGTAGATGTGGTGAGTGCGGTGTACAGAAGGTAGATGTGGTGAGTGCGGTGTACAGAAGGTAGATGTGGTGTGTGCGGCGTACAGAAGGTAGATGCGGTGTGTGTGGCGTACAGAAGGTAGATGTGGTGAGTGCGGTGTACAGAAGGTAGATGTGGTGAGTGCGGTGTACAGAAGGTAGATGTGGTGAGTGCGGCGTACAGAAGGTAGATGTGGTGTGTGCGGCGTACAGAAGGTAGATGTGGTGTGTGCGGCGTACAGAAGGTAGATGTGGTGTGTGCGGCGTACAGAAGGTAGATGTGGTGTGTGCGGCGTACAGAAGGTAGATGTGGTGTGTGCGGCGTACAGAAGGTAGATGCGGTGTGTGTGGCGTACAGAAGGTAGATGTGGTGAGTGCGGTGTACAGAAGGTAGATGTGGTGAGTGCGGTGTACAGAAGGTAGATGTGGTGAGTGCGGTGTACAGAAGGTAGATGTGGTGAGTGCGGTGTACAGAAGGTAGATGTGGTGTGTGCGGCGTACAGAAGGTAGATGTGGTGTGTGCGGCGTACAGAAGGTAGATGTGGTGTGTGCGGTGTACAGAAGGTAGATGTGGTGTGTGCGGCGTACAGAAGGTAGATGTGGTGAGTGCGGCGTACAGAAGGTAGATGTGGTGTGTGCGGCGTACAGAAGGTAGATGTGGTGTGTGCGGCGTACAGAAGGTAGATGTGGTGTGTGCGGCGTACAGAAGGTAGATGTGGTGTGTGCGGCGTACAGAAGGTAGATGTGGTGTGTGCGGGCGTACAGAAGGTAGATGTGGTGTGTGTGGTGTACAGAAGGTAGATGTGGTGTCTGCGGCGTACAGAAGGTAGATGTGGTGTGTGCGGCGTACAGAAGGTAGATGTGGTGTGTGCGGTGTACAGAAGGTAGATGTGGTGTGTGCGGCATACAGAATGTAGATGTGGTGTGTGCGGCGTACAGAAGGTAGATGTGGTGAGTGCGGCGTACAGAAGGTAGATGTGGTGTGTGCGGCGTACAGAATGTAGATGTGGTGTGTGCGGCGTACAGAAGGTAGATGTGGTGAGTGCGGCGTACAGAAGGTAGATGTGGTGTGTGCGGCGTACAGAAGGTAGATGTGGTGTGTGCGGCGTACAGAAGGTAGATGTGGTGTGTGCGGCGTACAGAAGGTAGATGTGGTGTGTGCGGCGTACAGAAGGTAGATGTGGTGTCTGCGGCGTACAGAAGGTAGATGTGGTGTGTGCGGCGTACAGAAGGTAGATGTGGTGAGTGCGGCGTACAGAAGGTAGATGTGGTGTCTGCGGCGTACAGAAGGTAGATGTGGTGTGTGCGGCGTACAGAAGGTAGATGTGGTGAGTGCGGCGTACAGAAGGTAGATGTGGTGTGTGCGGCGTACAGAAGGTAGATGTGGTGTGTGCGGTGTACAGAAGGTAGATGTGGTGTGTGCGGCGTACAGAAGGTAGATGTGGTGTGTGCGGCGTACAGAAGGTAGATGTGGTGTGTGCGGCGTACAGAAGGTAGATGTGGTGTGTGCGGCGTACAGAAGGTAGATGTGGTGTGTGCGGCGTACAGAAGGTAGATGTGGTGAGTGCGGCGTACAGAAGGTAGATGTGGTGTCTGCGGCGTACAGAAGGTAGATGTGGTGTGTGCGGCGTACAGAAGGTAGATGTGGTGAGTGCGGCGTACAGAAGGTAGATGTGGTGTGTGCGGCGTACAGAAGGTAGATGTGGTGAGTGCGGCGCGTACAGAAGGTAGATGTGGTGAGTGTGGTGTACAGAAGGTAGATGTGGTGAGTGTGGTGTACAGAAGGTAGATGTGGTGTGTGCGGTGTACAGGAGGTAGATGTGGTGTGTGCGGCGTACAGAAGGTAGATGTGGTGTGTGCGGCGTACAGAAGGTAGATGCGGTGTGTGTGGCGTACAGAAGGTAGATGTGGTGAGTGCGGTGTACAGAAGGTAGATGTGGTGAGTGCGGTGTACAGAAGGTAGATGTGGTGAGTGCGGTGTACAGAAGGTAGATGAGGTGAGTGAGGAGTACAGAAGGTAGATGTGGTGTGTGCGGCGGCGTACAGAAGGTAGATGTGGTGAGTGCGGTGTACAGAAGGTAGATGTGGTGAGTGCGGTGTACAGAAGGTAGATGTGGTGTGTGCGGCGTACAGAAGGTAGATGCGGTGTGTGTGGCGTACAGAAGGTAGATGTGGTGAGTGCGGTGTACAGAAGTTAGATGTGGTGAGTGCGTAGTACAGAAGGTAGATGTGGTGAGTGCGGTGTACAGAAGGTAGATGTGGTGAGTGCGGTGTACAGAAGGTAGATGTGGTGAGTGCGGTGTACAGAAGGTAGATGTGGTGTGTGCGGTGTACATAATAACCAAGAGTAAAAGATATAACAATGGTAATAAACTAAATAAGTAGCAATAAAAAAACAAGGCTTGATTATATAATAGTATATGTACAAGTAAGTAAAAAACAGAAATAGAGTAACATAAATACAGTTTATCATACAATATATCACCGTTATACACAAGAGGTCATAAGGACGTGTTTGATAGAAAAACTCAGCCTAAATGAGCAGGGTGTGTGTATTAAACGTGTGAATGAAACAAAACACAACTCCAGGTCTGTTTGTGATGAGGAAACTACGTTAGACAATAGATCAGAAAATAATGTAATATGGGCCCTTTATAATAAGATAAGTCCAGAGTCTTTAAATGTGACTTGACAGAAGCGTTTTGTATGTGTGTCCTTAAACGTGACATGATGTCTTCTGACTCAAACTGATTCACTGACAGAGCCTAAAATACTCCCACACACAGAGGCGTGTAAATGTGGACAGTCATACAGAGCTGTGTGAGCCGTGCTCCTTTAATATGACACGTGTCTGTTTAAAAATACCTTTACACTCATTCATTATATAACAGAGAAACTCAGGCATATTGTGTATTCAACAATGTCTTTTCCTAATGAAACCGCAGCTGTCTAAAGAAAAAGATTAATTTCATGCTTTCCATGTTTACTTTAGAGCAGGGTTTTCAGCGGGTGAATGTGAGGTGGTGCGAAGCATCTGGACAGAAGCAGAAACCCAGTCTGGTACTTTATATCTTGTTCTAACTGGTCTGTCCTTCGCACGCTTGATTCTTCTCGAGGAAAGCGCCTCTCAGGCTGAGGCACCAAACTACTCCCTGCTCCAGCTCCTCTGAGCCCGACCTGAACCAGAGCTGCTCCCACTGGTTACATGATGTTGCAGCAGAGGTGCAGTTTTGGACCCTGACCAATGATAACCGAACTTTAAATAATCATATTTCCTGCATTTTTTGCCAGGTCCCGTCTCCTCTCTTTCTGCTGCTAATACACCCACACACAATTACCGATACCAATACTGCTGCAGATGTGTACAGATATGGACTGTTATTTTTTTCACAGCCCCCAGCTGAAAACCTCTGCATTAGAGCTTTAATTACGAATAAGATCTCACGACTACAGCTGCTTCACTCTTCCACCTGGATCAGGTAGTTGGCAAGCAGTTATTGTTAGAGTCAGTTCAGTGAGGGCAAAGTCAAATTTAAAATAAATAAGAGTGAAGTGTTAAAGTACCTAAAAAGAACACTCTCCACTCACCCGTGGACTGCGCTCTGGCTCGGCTTCACTGCCATCTCACCCAAATATCCATCTTCGAGTAATGGTGACTGGGAGTAAAAACAGAGAAGAGAGTGAGAATCGATAGAAGCGCAGTTTGGCGATGAGAGGAGTCTAAGGAGTATTTATCTGATGGTAGAAAGGTCACATGTCCACTCAGGCACAGCGGCTCAGGGCCGCAGGAAACGCCCGGGTTTAGGCATCCTTTATATCACTACATTTAATCAATAGAGAGATATAGAAGACGGAGGAGAGCGAAGAGGAGAGGGGGAGAGGAGAGGGAGAGAGGAAGGAGAGAGGGAAAAAAGAGGGGGAGGAGAGAGGAAAAGAGGAAGGAGTGAGACAGGAGGAGAGAGGGAGAGAGAGGGAAAGGAAAGATAGAGGGAGTTAGAGTTAGAGAGAGGAGGAGGGGAAAAATATCACTATGTCTCATTCTTACCAACAAATTTATACTTGACCTTCTTACAAACATTTTTCACATCCACAAAATGTTTTCTTACTGAAATTGTTCTTCAAATCAATCGTACTAAACCAGAAAAGACCAAAATTGTGCAGTTTTGCAATATTATTACTTTAATATTACTTTGTGTCCATACCGGCTCGTCAGAGCCTGATCCCGTCAGATCTCAGAAGCTAAGCAGGGCCGGGCCTGGTTAGTACTTGGATGGGAGACCACTGGGAATTCCAGGTGCCACAGTGGGGCCAGTGGCAAAAACTGTCGTAGTGTCCTTAGGCAAGACACAGTACCCACATTGCCTAGTATGAAAGTGGTGTGTGCGTGAGTGTTGGTGGTGGTCGGAGGGGCCGATGGCGCAGATTGGCAGCCTCGCTTCCGTCAGTCTGCCCCAGGGCAGCTGTGGCTACAATAGTAGTTTACCACCACCGGGTCTGGAGTGAATGAATAATGCTCTGTAAGCGTCTTTGAGTGTCCTGAAAAGCGCTATATAAAACTGATGCGTTATTATTATTATTATTATTATTATTATTATTATTATTATTATTAATAATAATAATAATAATAATAATAATAATAATAATAATAATAATGCAACAATAAATTGTATTTCCTGCATCATTGTACGCTCTGCATTTTCTTAAATGATTTCCTGTAAAATATTCCTACATGAGTCCAGCTGGTCTAACAGGCTTTATCCATCGCACTTTTACAAGTCATAATCCCAAATCCAGAGAAATTCAGAGCAGCATAAAAATAATACATAACACTTCAGATATTCTACTAATTAATTTAATTAAATCCAAACTAAATATTTATTTTATGTAAATGAGTGATCTATTGTTCTCATTCCGAAGACATTTGTCTGCTGAAGAACGTGTTATGAACAAGATTGTGTCGAATGAAATCTAAGGAAGTTGAAGTTACATTTTTTAAGTTTTTGAAAGAAAATGAGGCCCTTTTTTTTCTCCAAATCTTTAATCTCCAAATTCGACCAAGTTGAATATATTGTACGGGAGAGGTGTTTTATTGGCTTATGGGTTTTAAAGTTTACTTGGTGTATCGTCTTAGGGGTTTAAATCTGACAGAGCTGATACAAGGCGCCTCCACATCATTCTGTTCTGCAGAGGAAACTGCAGCCTGCCTCCATATTACACCTTGCACTTTTTGCACCTGCACATTTTTTTGTAACTATATAAAAAAAAAACTATGGCTCACATCTTCATGCTTCTGTCTGTGTTTTTAGCCTTACTCGCTGAACCCCAACTCTCTCATGACCTACAACACAGTCTGAGCCACAAATGTTTCTCCATCTCATTATTTGTTTGGGCTCAGCTCCACAAACCATATCATATTAATCTTATGGCGTAAAAGTCTTTTTCAGCTGACAACAATCACCACTTTCTGAAACTATAATGAGATCATTTAACTTTTCTTTATCTATACTGACAGAAGAGGTTGAATGAAGAACGTTCCACTGGTGGATTTAAGGTTCTAGAATGAATGAACCTCATTGTGCTTTACCATGAAACATCCAAAACAAACTCACAATTACTCACTACACATTACACCATCTTTTTGCAATTTGTTCATATTAATTTGAACTGCCCCCATCTTTCTTCATTAATATTGACTTAAAGAATACTGTGATTTCTGAAAACCACCAACACGCAGCCACAATTTTGTTCCACATTTGTGAATTTACCTTTTGGATATTTCATGACAAAGTACAATGTGACTACCTCCTGCCCCCACCTGAGAGTCATGACATGATCACATTCTAAAATCTGAAAACCACCCATTTCCAAAGTGTAAAAAAACGCGAATAACTTTGCAAATCCACACGTCCTTCTAAACTTTCCTAAACTGCTGTTGAAGTTTACACAACTCATTTGGCTTGATGAAGCTGTTGTGTTGTGATAGATGGTGATGGCTGTAGAAGTGTGGCTGTATTGAGTTATAATGTGGCGTGAACATCCACAGTGTTTGGAACTGAGTGAGATCAGTGAAGCCGCTCTGCTTTATCACATTAGTCTTAATCAAAGCTGATGGAGCCTTCACGTCCCCGTTAGACCACTTTTCACTGTACATTTATCATGTTTTAATGTTTAATGTAACTTACAACACACCAAGGGGAGAATCAGTTAGAATATGCTTGAACCAAACCTCATATTTGACGGGTAACTACATTCACTAACACACCTTCATGCATCGAAAAGTGGAAAAACTGCAAGATTGATGGAGCTTATGGTCTTAAATCGGCCCTGTGCTACACACTCTGTTTGGAAAGCCCTAGAGAAGTGTTCTGCCATGTTATATGTTAACCTGGATCATGTCTGATCTGAAGTGAGTTCTACACATTATCAAAATGATCTGTTCATGCAGCAAGATCATTTTACTTGACAAGTTCTCTTAAAATAAACTCCCTCTAGAATAGAATGAAGCAGTCTCAGAACTAGTAAGATGATAATAAATCTGAAAACAAGATGAATATAATGATAATAATGATATACAGTGATCCCTCGCTATATCGGGCTCCACCTATCGCGGCTTCGCTGCTTTGCGGAATTTTTTACAGTGCTTTTTTTTTTTTTACAGTGAATCTGTATCTTGTTGATAAAGAAGAGGAGGAAGGACTAAAGAAGAGGAGGAAGGACTAAAGAAGAGGAGGAAGGACTAAAGAAGAGGAGGAAGGACTAACACTTGGTCGCGCAGCCTTCAGTAGAAAAAGACGCTACAGCACAGCGGAGTCAGGACGAAGAGGCGCAGCTGGAGGAACTGTGAAATACACGAGTGACAATGTTTCCTACCTTGTGTTCATTACTATATAAAAAATATTGTTTTACAACACCGTTCTTTAAACTATTATAGTTATTTGTAAGAAAACGTTAATATTTCTATTTCTTAAACACATTTTGGGCCTGAAAAGAGGTTTTATTTTTTGTTTCATTCTGCAGTAAAGTATTGCATTGTAAAATAACAGTAAAAAATAAAGCTGACTACTTCGCGGATTTCACCTATCGCGGGTTATTTTTGGAACGTGACCCCCGCAATAAACGAGGGATCACTGTACATTTTAAATCTCATCAGAGAAATTTGCAGTGATGTCACCCATAGCAGGTTTCAGTTAAATGAAGCTCAATGAGGCTGGCAGTTAGGGGGGCGGAATTAGAGCCAGTTCCATATTGAAAATAGGAGAAAATAGTGAAATAAAAACACCAGAATCATGCAGAGTGTGTTAATATGAACATTTTAAGACCAAAATTACAAGCCTCACAGCAGCAGTTACAGAGAGAGGCGACACAATAGTTTAATGGATGAAAATGATGCCTATTTTTTATCTTTCATTTTTCTGAACTGCATTAATTGGTTTCCTGGTTGGATGGCACTGTAGACAGGCTAATAAAAATACATTACAACACCTTTATGTTGTTAAAAGAAGGTTTAAATTGTCAGAAAAATGCCTTCCGTGTGCATAAATCGTCTGCATTGTGAAGATTTCAGTGTTTATGACATAGGCAAAGGGATTCTGTTTTACAACAGAGCTCTGCACTCCACCCGCGGGACCTGACGCAAACAGTGCGGTGCTGCGGGACACATTTTGAAAGCTGTTCGCGGGTGCGGGCGGGTGCGGGACTGCACAGTGTGGGAGTGGGCGGATGGGATGATAAACTGCAGCCCTGCAAACTGAATATATAGAAATGACTAATGTATGCTTATCATACATCATTTGTGCTGGATATTTTATTTGGCTTTAATAAAAACATTTTAAGCAGTGTAAACTTGTGGATGTGGTCTAATCTCACAGACATTTTAGACAATTCCTTTCCATTTGTCTGTGTTTGATGGAGCTTTAAAGACATGGCAGAAGAACAGAGCATCTCTAGTGAACCTCACAGTGCTTCAGTAAGTAAGTTCTTCTTTAAAGAGAGGTACAATTACAGTCAAAAAATCAAGAAACCTGATGAAGAAATTGAAGAAATCAAGACCTTTCATGAGAAAAAAAGTGGACATTTATGAATCTTGTGGGATTTGCAGGTGGGAGCAGGAGTGGGAATGAAAATTGCAATGCTTTAGGGCGGGAGTGGGAATGAAAATTCTTTCCCACACAGACCTCTATTTTACAACTCAGCCCTACGTCCTGTATTTTTATACTTTAATTTTCAATGTTTTCCCCCATAAACTGCCACTTAAGTGATGATTCATGCCGACCACAAGTACTATCCCACCAAACTAAGTCAGAATTAGAAAAACATAAAAATCTCTTACATTCAATCCGATGCTGCCCTTATGGTTCAAATAACTGTTTTAATGTTTTACCAGAAGCACCAGTCTTTTGTCTCCTCTCTTTCACCTCCTCTGTTTCCTCCCTCTCTTCCCTCTACTGTTTCTTCTGTCTCTTCTTATCCTCTGTTTCCTCCCTCTCTTTCCCCTCCTGTTTCCTCCCTCTGTTTCCTCCGTCTCTTCCCTCTCCTCTGTTTCCTCCGTCTCTTCCCTCTCCTCTGTTTGCTCTCTCTGTTTCTTCTGTCTCTTCCCTCTCCTCTGTTTCCTCCCTCTGTTTCCTCCGTCTCTTCCCCCTCCTCTATTTCCTCCCTCTGTTTCCTCCGTCTCTTCTCTGTCCTGTGCACCTGGGGACTGTGATCACCTCCTCCTGTGGAAACACACACCGGCCTCCTGCATTATTCATGGCCCTAACATGGAGCACTGGAGTTTTAAATGAGAGGTCACGCTGTGTTCCAGGGCGGCCCATATTGTGGGAATTACCACCACAGTTCTGTGTGTGTGTGTCTGCGTGTGGTGCTTTCCCATTTTATTTGTGTTTGTGTGTGAGCATATGTATGTGTGTGTGTGTGTGTGTGTGTGTACACGTGTGTGGTGCGTTCCCATTGTGTTTGTGGAGGTGTGTGTGTCTACATGTGTGTGTGTGTGTATCCATTTTTGTGTATATACAAACGTGGGTGTACGTGCTTTTGTGTCTGTGTCTGTATGTGTGCGGGTGCGTGTGTGTGTATGCTTATGTGTCGCTGTGTGCCTGTGTGTGTGTATGCTTATGTGTCGCTGTGTGCCTGTGTGTGTGTGTGTGCTTTCCCATTACTGTATGTTTGTAGAGGTGCATATGTGTGCGTGTGTGGGCTTGTGTGCAAAGGGCAGTTTTCACTCCCTCTTTTGCATAAAAATGAGAGGTATTTTTCAGGGAGAGGAGGAGTTGGAGGACGAGAGGGGAGGTAGAGGAAGAGTGGGAAGGTAGAGGAAGAGGAGGGAGGAAGAGGGGGAGGAAGAGGGGGGAAGTTAGAGGAAGAGGGGGGAGTTGGTGGACTTGAACAAGGTCAATGTGGACTAATGACCACAATCTGTTCCCAGCAAGGTGCTTTATGAAACAGCATTTAGTTAAAGGTCCCATATTACACAAAATGGACTCTTGTGAGCTTTAAACTATTTCCAAAGGCTGCTACTTCCTCACAAACATACCGGCTTTAACACCATGGAGAGTTTTGTTGACAAAAAATAAATAAAAAATACAGTTACTTTTTAAATCATGACTGACGTATCGAGAAGTTTTATTCCGATTTTCATCATTTCCAGGGGTAACTCACTCACACCACTTGAAACAGATCTGGCCCCCGTCATTTCTCGCTCTGATTAATTTCATGTTAAAATTAAAAAATTCAAATACATAAATAGTAAAAGAAGAGGTGCGTAGTCTTTTAAACGGCCCTGAATGGAAACAAAAGATTCAGATCCAGTAAAAGAGCCGTAAATAATAATAATAATAATAATAATAATAATAATAATAATAATAATAATAATAATAATAATAATAATAATAATAAAATTGGAAAAACAAATATGAGTAAAATCTGTTTCCTCTGTTATGTGAGTATGTGACCTGTCATATACATTTAAACCCAGGTGATCCACATCTGTTTTTCTGATGCAACATTTTTATAAACTCTTGGTTCTTTAAAGAGAGCTCTGCACCTCTTCAACTCATTTTTCTGTTTCAGACGATGGCATCATTCAATCGTGGAGCAGTTTGAGAAACAAAACTCAAATCACATCTGTGCACAAGCGGTGACAGTGACATATACACTGAATTTACAAATACAAATGTGCAAATGTGTTTATTTGGGGCACACATTATGCAGAAATGACTTTTAATCATATTACACTGTTGTGCTGTCATCAAAAACATGCCTGGATTTGTGTTTTGTTTCATTCATGCATGCAGTAATCTAAAATCGTCTACTCAGAGCCTCAAAAATGCCATGCTTGCGTTTGGCCAGTTTTGTTGCATCATAGGTAAAGCTTCAGACTTGTCCCACAGGAGACCATAGACCACCAGCAATGAATGTATACAGATTTGGACACCGTTTCCATTTGAACTGAACGTTGAAGGGATTTTTACTGGATTTCTGCTCTGCATGGCGGCTGCTGTCGTGGTGAAAGTCAAGTTGCTTTTTATATGTGTCTTTCAGTACAGATATATTATAAAGGCAGATCTTCAAGTCAAGTTGGCTGTGTACTGTCTGCACTGAATTATAGTATTTTATTGTGAAGGATTAGGTGTTCTCTGACAGTTGGGAAAAGCCTGTACAAACTCATCGAGGTGAATAATTAGGACGAGAGATAACAATGGGCCACTGCAAATGGTTTCAAATGAACTAGATCTTGTTTTTCATGTTTTTAAGACAGTAAAAAATCAGGTACAGAGGCTTTAAATATCCGAATGTGAGGGTTTATACACATTTTGTATTGCAGACTTTATTGGCCCCGTAGGAAAACTGTTCTCTGCTTTCCACCAGTACCACAGAGGCCACCTGTCAGGAGCTCTGGGCCACCGCAATCTGGGGACCTGCCTCCACAAATCAGGCCTGTAGCATTAGCATTAGCCCAGCAGCATTAGCATTAGCCTGTGGTGCATGATTAGGACTCATGGGAAAACAGGACATCCAAGGAAAACCCAATCAGACCCAAGCAGAGGCTCCACACATCCACAGGGAATCGAACCCAGGACCCGTTAGCTGTGAAGTCCTTTAGCCCCCATGATGCACAGGGGTGGTGATGGATCGTTGGCTCAAAGAATCGGTTCTTTGAAGTAAATCAGAAGAGATCAATTCCCGTTAGAAGCTCCAGCTCAATAAAAAAATATTTTAGAAAGCAGAAATATGGTTTGAAGACACCAGTTATGTGAAGATAAATGTTTGGCTTTTACAAATACAGAGTAATTCTTGATCTACTGCAGAGTTATAGGATTTGAAAAGCCATATCTCAGTGACTTTAGATGAAAATATATATCTAAAAATAGTTTAAAAGATGCACTGCATAACTTTTCTCAGGGAGGGTAGTTTCCATGAATATGTACTTGACTGTTCAGCCTGGAGTGTTTGAGCATGGCACATTACACTGGCAGCATTACAAGGTACAGATCAGTTCAGTGGAAAGGCGGGCCAATACTTTTAAAAATAAAAGTATTTCTGAACAATAAAATCACCTCTAATGAACCAATGACTGAAAAAAACTTTTAACCTTTATTTATTATGTTTGTTTACTCTTTGTCATTGTAATATAATGTGATGTGTGGACAGGGATTTTAAACTCAGCAAGCAGATCAACACAGTCGTTAAATCAGGCTTTTATCATCTTCGCCTTTTATCCAAAGTTAAGCCGTTTTTAAGTTTTAAGCACTTTGAACAAGTCGTTCACGCTTTTATTTCTTCGCGTCTGGACGACTGTAATGCTCTTTATACTGGCATATCACAAAATGCTCTTTCACGCTTACAGTTAGTCCAGAACTCTGCGGCACGACTTTTAACAGGAATCAAAAAACGTGAGCACATCACTCCAATTCTTGCGTCTTTGCACTGGCTTCCTGTTCATTTTAGAATTGATTTTAAAATTTTATTGTTTGTTTTTAAAGCTTTGAATGGACTGGCCCCGGATTACATCTCGGACCTCATCCAAATCTACACTCCGGCGCTCTGAGGTCTGAGGGCAGCTCCAGCTCGTGGTGCCTAAGACCAGACTTAAATCCAGAGGGGACAGGGCTTTTTCTGTGGTTGGTCCTAAACTGTGGAACGCCCTGCCCTCCCACGTCCGAGCAGCTCCCACAGTGGAGTGTTTTAAGTCTCGTCTTAAGACCCACTTTTATTCTCTGGCTTTTAACACTGCGTGAGTTGTGTGGTCCTCTGTGTCTTTTATTATATTTTAGGGTTTTTTATTATTTTATTGTTCTTAGAGTATTTATTTTTTATTAATTTTATTTTTTAGTGTTTTTATCTTTTATTGTTTTTATTATTTTATGGTATATTTATTTGTATGCACTCTGGGAGGGCATTTGATTACTTGTTTATTTTAAACAGTTTCTGTAGTTATTTGTTTATTTTAAATGATGGTTTTGTGCAGCACTTTGGAAACGCTTTCAGTTTATGAAATGTGCTATATAAATAAAGTGGACTGGATTGGATTGTGTGAGCTACTATGTTCAAGTAATTTTCTTGCATATCAATAAAGTCTGTCTAAGCGCTGTGTGTTGCATTTTTTATATGAAAAGCGCTCTATAAATAAAGTTTGGTTGATTGATTGATAATGCCATACTTTGGAACATGCCAAGCAAAGCAATAACATCTCTGTAAAGAAAAAAAAAAAGTGGTGTACCCTGCACCGGAACAGTTATAGGTCTTTTCTTTTTTAGGATTGGCAGCCTCGCTTCCGTCCGTCTGCCCCAGGGCAGCTGTGGCTACAATAGTAGTTTACCACCACCGGGTCTGGAGTGAATGAATAATGCTCTGTAAAGCGTCTTTGAGTGTCCTGAAAAGCGCTATATAAAACTGATGCAGCATTATTATTATTATTCTTTTCCACCGGCACTGTTTAGCACAGCACAACACGACATGCTTTGTTTGCTTTTCCACTGGGGGTTGGAGCTGGGAGGCGTTACGATTTTGTGGTTCTAACTGTGCTGAGCTAATATGACAAAGTGACATGAACAGATGCTGTCCACTGACTGGTCAGAGGAAATGTCATACGCGCAACACCTGCCGTGTGTAAAATACACAGAAACAACACGAAAACAGCAAACACGTCAACAGAGGACAAACAATGGAGCAGATTGTAAAGACCATGGTGTGAAACTAATAATGTTGCCTAAAAACGTGAAATATTTAAAGGTAAATAAAGTGTTGTTTGGGAGCCATAAAAGCTGACACCTCACTGGGAGTCGATCCAAAAGAACCAAATCTTTGAACAGTGCCAAATGCCCATCGGTGCACAGCAGTGTGATAGGAGCTCTCTGACTGCTGTTCGCACAGGATAAATACAACCTGGGCACAACCGGTAATTTGGAAATTACTGCCCCACCTCTGTATTACTTGTGGCGCATTTGCGCAGGTTTAGCAAAGTCCGTGAATTACTCTGTTTTACTGAAATTGACTGAGATTGAAAGAGAAAAGAATGCAGAAAGAAAAGAAATTGATAGAAAAGGTGTGCAATTACAACAACACTGAGATGCAGATTTGCACAGGACTAGTGTTATTAAATCTGTGTTTGGCTAAATATATTAGGTCATTTTGCAGTGGAATTTTGACTTTACAAATTACAGACATGGCACATTCGCATGGGATCAAGATCTCAGGCATCCTCCACAATTATTACAAATCCCCAAAGGTCCAAGGGTAATACTAATCCTGTGCAAATAGGGGTATTAGCTGCTGTTTTGTTTCCTGATTCATAAACTATATTCATATTTATTGGTATATATTAGAGGTGTAAGAAAAAATTGATTCGGTGATATATCGTGATACTATTGTACAATTCTCAAATCGATTCAAAATGCATCTGAATTGATTTTTCAAATATTATTTTTCACTAAAATCCATTAGTTGCATTCACTGTTCTCATGAAAAAAGGTAAATTGTATTTCATACAATTTGGCTCTTGTGAAGGTGTAGTTGATTAGTAGTAATTTTTGAATAATTGTAATATATCATCCATTGTTTTAGTGTTGGGATATATCGTGATATATCTAATCGTGACATGCATATCATGATATGTATCGCATTGTCAGACTCAAGGCAATGCACACCCCTAGTATATATACTGTATTTTGAAGATTTCTACTTCCACTACTCTTCACTCTTGTTTGATGAATCTTTGTTTAGTAATTACCCTCCTTCCAAGCCTCATAAAAACATGTGATTTTGAAATTCACAGTTTTGTGACTGACCCATTTCTACTTGCGAATCACATTCATTATAACTGTTTCTGTTAGCACATTGGCAAAAATTGCTATGCTTTGTTCTTGTGAATTGTATAGCAATGCTTCTTACTGCCAGTAGATGGCCCAGTGTTGGAGCGCACCTCTAGAAACAAGGTGTCTTTTCCCCCTTATTTTAAGTTAGAAAACGTTAAATTCCAAAACAAATGCACTCAAGAACATGTTTAAAATAAATAAATGCAATGAATGTGCAGTATTTCTTCAACATTACTGTATCTTGCAACTTGACTTTTGATATTCTGTGGTTTGTACAAAAACAGTTAAAAAAAACCTCTTATCTTTTATCATTGCCCTGTTCCTCATCAGTGTTACATCATCTCTGCGTTTAAACTCATTTAGCCTGTGTCTGTGATAATGCCTTTATAACATTCTCCACCTCTGTCTCCGTACAAAGTGCCCAATGTGCGGTGTCCGTCCCTGGGCTCGTGACGTTCCCGTGGGCCCCTCATGATCATTTCTCTGGAGCTCTGGGTCTCAGCAGGGCCCTCCACATCCAGCAGAGCAATTACGCTGATTGACACATGACCTGTCTCCTCCTCCACAGTGCCGATCAGGAAAAACACAGAGCACAGGACTGCACTACAGATCATCCTATACACCTATGGAAGGGCAGGAGAAACATGCGGCTTTATCTATGTCTATTTTTGCCAGTGTATTAAATAGGCTGATAATTAACACGTCAAAAGAGAAGATATGTACAGTGGCCAATGGGGGCCAAACGCACTGCAGTGGCCCAGTGTGTCCCATTTAGAGAAAAAAGCTTCTTGAAACGACAGAAATGATGCAAATTCACAAACTCAAACACAAGTTTAAACAAGGTACATGAGCCAAGCAGACTGTACTGAACTTAAACACGCCCTTTTGGACCCTCACCCACAGTTTGAGAACCTCTTTAAGAGAACTTCCACAGGCACTTTACACAAAACTGTGAAGAAAGTGGGTAGGATTTTGAAACCTCTTTTGTCAAGTTCCTGGAGTTACATTATCTTACTGGTTTTACCAGCCTCATGACAAATATAGATGCATTTGTGCATTTTTTATTAGACAAACTTCAACCACATGTTGCAGTAGGCCTGCTCAGTGCTGTAAGCCCCATGTGCATTATACATGGGGAGGAGCGAGAGTGTGAAAAGGCGAGGAGCGGCAGATGGACAGGTAGGATGTTTTAAAAAGTTTAACCGGCCCTGTGATACATGTTGGTACATGAGGGCATACGCTGTGGCAGACAAGCTGGGGGTGTAATGAAATATGATCGTACTCGTCGAGTATCAGACCTCGAGCCCAAGACAAGACCAAGCGCCTGCCTTCATGACCAAGACTAAAAAATGGTCTCAAGGCTGGACTCAAGATCAAGGTCAGTACTACACTACGATCTGCCTTGGTGATCTACCAACATTACCCTGGTGATCGACTGGTAGATCGTGGTATTGACGACGTATCGTCGTATTGGGCACTTCTGCTCAAATACTATATACTATATACTATATTATTGCAAAGACTAGACTGTATAGACTGTATAAAGTGGACGAAGGGATTGTGACTTCTCCCATAGCGTCATATGAAGCTCATCAAGACTAGTGGTTATATGGGTTAAACTGAAAAAAAAATCAAACAAATGTTTTTTTGTTTTTTTTTTGCAGAAAGTGAATTGGAGCCAGAGGCGATGGAGCCTGAAGTGCGCTCATGCTCTGAAGTCTACTTCCTTCCTCGCAGGTTATATGATCTTTTATATGTACAGTCTGTGTTATACACTAAACTACTACTACTTCACACAAAGGTGCCAGTTGAACTCTTACTGATTATGCCTCCAACTCCTGAGTGACCTATGTTATAACATATTTATATCTGTTATAAAAGGCGTTTTCAAACCTCACCAACTAAAGAGTGATGTTTTTTAATATTCCACATGAAAATAGAGGATACAGAACAGTGCTCCATCTGAGAGCTGAGAGGGACTTCACTGCTTTCTACTGAAGTGTTTTAGGAGGATGCTCTGAACGGGTCAGTGCTCTGTTTAAAGGTTGGTGAATGTCAAAGAAAAGGGCGAATTATGTTTGGGAAATGTCTAAATATGAACTTTAACATGCAAACAACTGCACTCAAAGAATAACAATAGCAACAACAGTAGTAATGGTAGTAATGGTGCTGGCAGTGGTTGTAGTAGTAATGGTAGTGGTAGTGGAAGTAGTAGTGGTAGTGGAAGTAGTAGTATTAGTAGTGTACTAGGGTACTAGTGGTAGTGATAGTCATAATGGAAGTAATAGTAGAAGTAGTAGTGGTAGTGGAAGTAGTAGTATTAGTAGTGTACTAGGGTACTAGTGGTAGTGATAGTCATAATGGAAGTAATAGTAGAAGTAGTAGAGGTAGTAATAGTAGTAGTGGAAGTAGTAGTAGTAGTAGTAGCAGTGGTAATAATAGTGATAGTAGTAGTGGTAGGAGTAGTGGTAGTGGAAATAGTAGTGGTAGTAGTAGTAGTAGTAGTGATAGGGGTATAGAGGTAGTGGAAGTAGTAGTAGTGATAGTGGAAGTAGTAGAGGTAGTAGTAGTAGTAGTGGCAGTAGTAGTAATAGTCGTAGTGGTTGTTGTAGCAGTAATTCTTGTAGTAAAAGCAGCACCAGTAGCAGCAGTAGTATTAGAAGTAGTGGTACTTTGGGTGTTTGTAGTGATAGTAGTAGAAGCAATAGTAGCAGTAGAAATGCTACAGTGTTAGTACTATTAACTGTAGAGGTAGCAACGGAACTAGCATCACTAGTATTGGCAGTGCTAGTAGCAGTGGTGGCAGTAATAACATTAGTCATAGTGGTGGTCATAGTGGTTGTAGTAGTGGTGGTCACAGAACTAATAGTAATAGTAGCAGTAGAGCAGGTAGTCACAGTGGTATAGTAACAGCAGCAGCAGTAGTATTGGTAGTACTTCAGGTTTGCAGTGAGCTCTACAGTATATGCATATTGTTCTGCTCTATTCATGCATATTCTTGGTCTGTGGCGTAAATAACTTTGCAGTAATGTGCATTTTCACACCTACAGCTCCAAAGATAAATGCTTTTGTATCTCAGTAGCAGGATCTAGGTTAGAAAACAATTGCACATGTAAATACAGACCTCCACAGCAGCAGAAGACCCAGAATAATCCTCGAACATAAAGATCTGGAACAATGATCCTTGTTTAGATCCTGCAAAAACAGCAACCTGTCGTATTTCCACCTATGTAAAGGATCAGTACAGTCTATATACCATAAAATATCAAATAATAAATACAAGGGTATACAAGGGTACAAGGGGGGTGGCGGCACGGTGGCTGAGTGGCAACACTCAGGCCTCACAGCAAGAAGGTTGCGGGTTCGATCCCGGGTTGCCCGGGCCTTTCTGTGTGGAGTTTGCATGTTCCTCCCCGTGTCTGGATGGGTTTCCTCCGGGTGCTCCGGTTTCCCCATCAACCCAAAACATGCCCGCACCCCTATGAACTAACATCAAGGACCATGTTGTCCACCCTCCTGTGGGCTCACCACCTGCAGAGGGGTTCATAGGGGGGTCAGGTGCTATGAGTATTGGGCAGCACGCTGCCCCGCGACCCAGCCGGATTAAGCGGGAGAAGATGGATGGATGGATGGATGGAAATACAAGGGTGTTTATTTGTTTCAGTTACTTGACAGACCGGGCATTTATTTGAGACCCGGTGGCAGGAGAGGGTGAAGAGGCTGATAGTTCTGCTGCTGCTGTGGTGGTGGAGATGGGGTAGGAAAGCCAAAACAATAACTGATCTTTTTTTGTTCTCTATGACTTCATTGCAGTAGGATTTGTGAATGTTCTGCATGAGCCTGACCTGAGTGTGTGTGTAGCGTGTGAAGGTCAGTCGACATGTTTTACACGTGTTTAAACAGCTCTTTAAGTCACTCAGACCTTCATTAGCCTCTAACAGTTTGCACGATCGATTTCACTGTTGGGACCATGTACAGAAACAGTACATCAGCATCACAAATAGTCAAAATGGCGCCCTCTGTACTGGGTTTTATTTTTCTATTTAAAGAGGGTCCGCCAAATTCTTTTCTCCCTGAAGATGTTATTGCTTTGTCTGGAATGTTTCATAGTATGGCATTAAACCTTTCTATCTTCATGTAGACCAAATCAGACCAAGTCACAGGTCGGATCACAGTCAGAATGTTTTTCTAGGTATTTTTGAGCTATAAAACCACCTGGAATTGAAAAAAAAAGTAAGGTACACTGTGGAACATTCCAGGCACAGCATTGACATCTCCATAGAAACAAGCAGGTGATGGACCCCTAACCAAAAGGTTACATAGTGCACCTTTGAATATGTTTGAACTCAATCTACAAATGAAACAGAATCAGTGTAGTCCTGGTTCAGTTCTAGTTTAGTCCTGGTTCAATTCTAGTTTAGTCCTGGTTCAGTTCTGATTTAATCCTGGTTCAGTTCTGGTTTAGTCCTAGTTCAGTTCTAGTTTAGTCCTGGTTCAGTTCAGACTGAACTGTTTGAATACAGTGAAGTCAAAAGTGACAGAAAACAGCACAGACCTTCACTCAACACAGGGTCAAATGTCACAGCGACAAAATGACAACGATCAGACCTGACAGAGATGAAAGGAGGGGGAGAGAAGGCGGAAAACAAGAGGGAAAGAGACAAAGGGGAAAGGAGAGAAGAAAAAGGAGGTGGGCAGAGTGTGAAGAAAAAATTGATTGAAATGAGACAGAGAGAGAGGGGTAGAGGTAGAAGAGAGGAGGATGAATTAGACACATAGGAAAAAGAGCAAAAGAAACAGAGAAAATGAGGGAAAAGAAAGTGAGACAAGTGAGAGAAAAAGAATGAGAGACAAGTGAGGGAGAGGCAGAGGTGAGCAGGGGAGAGGAGAGAAGAGATAGAGGGCAGAGAGATAGAGAGAAAGAGGAGTGTCATTACAGGATAGAGTGATAGAAGCTCGCTGTATGAGTTGAGATTCAGCTCGCAGGTTTTGTGCCCCGCGGCAGAACACAGAATCACATGAGTTACTGTACAGATTCTGTTCTAGTGTGTGAGAGTTTTTCTATAAGGCTGTGAGGACAATCCTGTGGAAATGACTCATTAGAGGTCCTATATTACACAAAATGGACTTGTGAGCTTTAAGTCATGTTACCTCCTCACAGACGCCTGGGGCTAGATTTACTAAGCATGTGCTAAATTACGAGTACAAACTATAGGCTATTTGTGGGGATGCTGCAGATGATTTTCCACACTGCACCTCTTTTTTCCACTGCAACATTAATGTGTAAATGAGAGTTTAGTCTAAGCAAAAGGACTGTGCATACACTCACAGAATATGAGCACTTGGCAAAGGAAGAATTCAATTTGTCAACTGAACAAAAGTTTATTTTGGTCGAATATGTTTCTCAGCTCATCCAAGCTGCTTCTTCAGTTCTGCTAGAGGACACTGCCTTAAAGGGGAACTTCAGCATGTTTGAATCCATTGCTAGAGGTGGTCAAAAATGGTCAGAAGTCAAAAAACAGCACAGCTCAGTGTTGCCTCGGCGAATATCTCGCTGTGGTAGTGAGTCTGTCAAGGCAACAAACTAGCGCAGTGATGGGGGCAAGTTCTTCAACATAACACATCAATTTGCTTCACATTGAAGAAGCTTAACACCACTTTCTAACCCATCTTACAACAGCCACGAGTCTAACCAAGAAAACACAATGCCTGGCTCACTCATTAGTGCCTGGAAATGCTACAAATAACTTTATAAGCAGCCTTAGCCTTACCTTTGTTGATTTCCCACTGCATATGCGAAAGCCCAAAAGACTCGACTGCCGACTCCAGCGGTGGCGAGTGGCTAGTAGCTGCCAGAAGCAACAAGTGAGGATCGACTACTGACAGTGAAGAAGAATAGAAACTGAAAGTTATTGAAAGAAAATGGTTCAGGAATGTATTTTTTTGTGTGTTTTTCAAAAAAATAATTCACTCGTAAATAAATGGGATTAGAAACAACATCTATCTGACTGAAGGGAGGAGCTAGCTACACTGAAACTACTCTGAAACTAACACACCTACTGTTTAAAGTTTCTGTTTGTAGTTCAATAGACCGAGCTACCAAACAGAAACTTAAACAGTCGGGGTGTTACTTTCAGAGTAGTTTCAGTGTAGTTAGCTCCTCCCTTCAGGCAGATTTAAGGCAGTGTCCACCAACATCTGACCAGAACTGAAGAAGCAGCTTGGATGAGCTGAGAAACGTATTCTACCTGGACAACTGAGGGATTCTGAGGACTCTAACATTTGGTCTCTGTTATGCCTATTTGTGTCCATCCTTTTTCTTCAGTCACTGAGTACAATTAAAATGAGCTGTGATTCCCCATTTTAATCATCAGCTTTAGCAAGTCTAATTACCCATATTTCCACATGACATCACAAGGTGGTACTACAAGAAGGTGTTTTTCATTTGAATGAAGAACTCAGCCTAAATACTCACGGTTTGTGTGTTAAATATGTGTGAATGAAACAAAACACAACTCCAGGTACAGTAGGTTTGTGATGAGGAAACTACATTAGAACGTACATAACATAGATAACTTAGGTCTGGAATATGGTCCCTTTAAAAACAAATAAAAGTAATTCTAATGCATAAGGTGTGATTTATGAACCTGATTTCTCTTATGCAGCAAATGATCGATTCAAGAATGACTGTAATTATATCTGACTGTAACTGTTGGGACTTTCCTGTCCTCATTCGTCCTCTAAAACAATAAAACCGCAAACACGCATCGTCCTTCACAGAAATGTTACGTAATGTTGTTTTTAGGATTCAGCAGGAGCGAGCATTCTGATTGGACAGCATAGTTTTGCAGAGGCACGTGTGCTCTTACATCTGCTCTGACCCCGAGGAAAACAGCTGACCACAACACACAAATGTACTATTATTACCACTGCTGCTGCTACTACTGCTCTTACTACTACTACTACTACTACTACTACTACTAGTACTACTACTACTACTACTACTACTACTACTACTGCTGCTTTTACTGGTCTACTACTTAGTCCTGGTCCAAACCTGGTTTAGTCCTGATTTTGTCCTGGTTTAGACATGTTCTTGTTCTGGTTTAGTTCTGGTTGAGTCCTAGTTGAGTCCTCATTGAGTCCTGGTTTAGTCTTGGCTCAGTCCTGGTTTAGTCCTCATTCAAACCTGGTTTAGTCCTAGTTTCGTCTTGGTTTAGTGTTGGTTCATGCTGGTTTGGTCCTGGTATAGTCCTGGTTTAGTCTTGGTTTAGTCTTGGTTTAGTCCTGGTTTAGTCCTGGTTTAGTCTTAGTTTAGTCCTGGTTTAGTCTTGGTTTAGTCCTGGTTCAGTCCATGGGCGTGGATCTTTCTTTCACTGTCCATCGGGTTTCTCTATTTCCTACAGGTTTTCCTGCAGGAGGAGAGTCTTAAGACAGAGGGCGCTCTGGGACACTTCTCTATTTGCTTGTTTTCTATGAATGTTCGGTAATCTGTCTGTTATTGACCAGTGTCTGTTTCATGGTTTGATTTTCTAACTTTCTAACTTTTCTCTTTGTCAAATCCATGATCCTGATCCTTAGCCCTAGAGGCAAATGCTGCTGTCATTTTGGACTTTACAAAAATATACTGAATTAAACTTCAGACCTTCACTCAATCCCTTTTGAGTGAAAAATATATGAAAAAATATTTCCACAAACAATATCAAAGACATAAAATTGGCTCTTGTGAGCTTTAAACCATATTCATATGGTGTTACCTTCTCAAAAACATACCTGGAGTTGTGTTTGGTTTCATTCTCACAGGCTTTGAAGACCATGTGAGTTGTGTGGTCCTGCTCTATGTTTTGTGTTTTCTGTGTCTTTTGTTTGCATTTTGAGAAGAGCTCAGCCTAAATCTGCAGGGTGTGTGTGTTAAACATGTGTGAATGAAACAAAACACAACTCCAGGTGTGTTTATGATGAGGAAACATCATTAGAATGGTAATATGTTGGAAATCCGTTTAACCTCTGATTGTGAGAGAATGGCTCTTCTCTTATAGAGAAGCATGTCAAATGGAGGTTTCCGCTGCTTGAATCCATGAAGCAAAGGCCAAAAACATTTCTTGCTGGGCCAATCTACTGACCAGATTAAGATCTGAATGTATTGCATAGTTGTTACTTGGAGACCTTTGTTATAGTATATGTTCACAGATGTTCACAGTGTAGTGTTTACTCTTTCTTAATTCTTTATGCATGATACATAATAAGTATGTACAATGCAATTTCTGCTGATGTCTTTTGACAAAAGAAATTTGCAATTGTTTTGTATAGAAGGAATTTAAATCTGGATGTCATGTTTTTTTTTTTTTCCTTCTTCAAATCTGTATGCCTGTGTGTGTGTGAATGCATATGTGTGCGTGTATGTGTGTACGTGTGCATATATACATACATATATGTGTGTGTGACTATGTACATATGTTATATATGTGTGTGTGTATATGTAGATATTGTATGTACCGTATATATTATATATACACGTGTGTATCCTCTATGTGTATTATGTGTGTATTATGTATTCTGTGTATGCCCATAAATAGGGAATGTCAGGATGGGAATTGTGGGGTTTAAAAGAGAGAAAATATTGTTTCCTCATCACAACACTCTGTTCCACCTTGTGAGGTCATGTGTCAGTGCTAATTATACAGGCTAACTGGAACCTGTATAATTGCAAATGTTGACACTTAAAGCGCTTTGTGTTGCATTTTTTGTATGAAAAGCACTCTATAAATAAAGTTTGATCGATTGATTGACTGAATGATTAAATAAAATCTGATCACAAAAAGAAAACAACATTAGAACATAGATCAGAAAAAAGTGTAATATGGGCCCTTTAACCACACCCAAAAAACACCCAAAATAGTATGAAAAAAAACATATATATTCATGTCTTTTTAACCATAAGCACATTTGTTTTTAAAGTGTAGCTTCATTACGAGCACATTCGACCCTGAGGAGGAGCAGACGGGCTGAGGAGGTGAGAAGATTCTGTTTTTATTGACCCTGATTCCGTGTGCGGTCTCCCACAAGCCCTTGCTCTCATGTGTGTGTAATGTAGAGCGTATATGAGGCAGATGTTATTAAGATATCCCGCAGAGCGGCTTTATTTCAGACATGGGCAGAACAGGTCTGACCCAGAGCAGAAAAGAAACGCATTTTCACGACCATGAAGAGTGCAATTACATATAATCATACAGGAAAATATGTGCACCGCATGCAGAGAGGAGATACATGAAGCTCATTTAAAACTGACTCCCAGGTTTTAATATGTGTAACTGTGGCAGAGTGGTTAGAATGTCTCCTCCTCTCTAGGTTAGATTCCTAGACTTCTATACAGCAGTAGAGGCTGTGAATATTATATTATATATATTGAAAGCTCCATATTATGCTATTTTCTGATCTATGTTCTCATGAAGTTTCCTCATCACAAACAGACCTGGAGCTGTGTTTGTGATCATATTTAGGCTCCAACGGAAAACACTCCATCTTGTGATGTAATACAGGAAGTGCTCCGCTGTGTTTTTAAACTCAATATACCTTGGTTGACAACTTTTGAAAACTTGATTTTAACTACATGTTCTTGGTCGGTTGCATCTGTAACAAAGAAAATTTCCCCTCTGGGATAGATAAAAGTAATTCTGATTCTGATTCTGCTCTGATTCTTCACTAGAATCATTTGGATAATTTCAGCCCTGGAGTTGCCAATCTCTGCTGAACTAAAGGTAAAAGGAGCTGTTCCTTGAAAACGACACACTTCATGACATCACAAGGTGGAACAGAACATTTATAGCTTTGGAAATGTAGACAGACTAATAATAATAAAGGATTACTCAAACATGTGTGAATGAAACAAAACACAACTCCAGGTCTGTTTTCGGGGAGGTAACAGCATTATAAAATTGTTTAAAAGAAGGGATGTAAAAAAATAACTGAAATATTGTGATATTGTATCATCAGAGGTCTCACAATAATACCATGGACCATCACAATATATCGAATCACAAGTCTCTTTGCTTAAATGAATGAAAAAAACAGAGGGAACTACATAGACCATGATCCTTTGCTCCATTTCAATGCAGACTACATGAAGAAATAACTGTTCTAAGCACTTTGAAATCTTCATTCTTTGGATGTCTTGTGAAGGCATTTGTGGAGGAAAAAGTAGAATATTTACAGTTTTGTGCCTCCACAAAATTTTGCAATAAATATTGTACCATGAGATGTATATGGTGAAAATATTGTACGAGAGATTTGGATATCATTAAAATGACAGTAAATGTTGTACCAAATGAATGGTAAAAGCATTTTAGAATGTGAGTCTTGTTATTATGTAGAATATCATAATATCAATATGTGACTTTTTCCACAATGTCTCAATAAATATTGTACCGTGAGGTTCATACTGTGACAGTATCATATCGTGAGACTTGGATATCGTTACACCCCGACTTAAAAGTGAACTGTGTAACTTTTCTAGGGGAGGGTCTGTCAAATGCTTTTCTCCATGGAGTTGTCTGGAATGTTTCACAGTATGGTATTAAACCTTTCTCTCTTCATGGAGACCAAACCAGACCAAGATATGATAAACAGTTACATTTTTATAGCGCTTTTCCACCTTCAAGGCACTCAACGCACTTTACAACAAAGAACCACTCACCCATTCACACACACATTCATACACCAGTGTACACAGACACTGGGGGTGAGGTGGGTTAAGTGTCTTGCCAGAGGACACAACAACAGCATTCATCTGTGGGAACTGGAATCACACCAGCCAACCTGTGGATCCAACCGCTCAACCAATAGTGTTTCTGTCAACCTTGGGCTCAGTGGACAGCTGCTCTACCAACTGAGCTTCTGCTGCCCTATAAGTCACAAGTCAGATCTGTGGAGAGGCAACCCCGCTCACAGTCAGAATGTCTGTTTTTCTAGGTGTTTTTGAGCTATAAAACCACCTGTAATTGAATACATGTAAGGTAGACCTGTTTAATGCCATACTGTGGAACATTTCAGGTAATGACAAACAAGCAGGTGACGGACCCCTAACCAAAATGTAATAGTGTACCTTTAAAGCTCACAAGAGTGCATTCTGTGTAATAAGGGCCCTTTAAAGAGCCTTGGATCACAGAGCTCAGACTCTCTGTTGAACACTTTTGTTTTATCGTGTGAGAAAAAGTGAAACATGTGAAAGGATCATTCTTGGAAATGTTCTCTCTGTTCCTCGTTGTGTAATACATGACTCATATGTCCAATAAAGCCTGGCTCTATCGCTCCCATCTCTCCTTTATTTCCCCTCTCTCTATCCCTCCATCTCTCTCGTCTCTGCTGTCCTCCCTCTCCATCCTCTCTCTCTCATCTCTCTCTTACACCCCCCACTCCTCCCCTTGCTCTTCCTCTCCTCTCTCCATGCCTGGATGAACCCTTTCCATATTAATATCCTGTTAACCTCTTATCCTCCCCTCTTTCTCTCATCCTCTTCTCCCTCGCTCTCTCCTCTTTCTCCCCCTCCCTCCTCTGTGCTCTTATCCTTTCTCTCACTTTCTTCCTCTCTCCTGTCCTCTCTCTCTCCTGTCTTCATTCTTTTGGTCATCCTCCCCTATCCCGAATGCCTCTCCTGCTTTCTCCTCTTTCTCGTCTCATCTTTCTCCTCCTCCATCACCCTCCTCTCCTCTCTTTCTTCTTGTCTGTGTTCTGAGCCCTACTCCCCTCTTTCTCCCCCTCCCTCATGTCTTTGCCTGTTCTCTCTCTCGTTTCTTCTCCTCTTTCTTCCCCTCCATCGCTCTCCTCCCCTCTACTCTCTCTCTTCTTGTCTGTGTTCTGGGCCTTCCTTTCCTCTTTCTCGCCCTCTCCCTCCCTCCATCCCCTCTTCTCTTTCTCACTCTCATCTGCTCTCTGGGCTCTCCTTCCTTTTCTTCCTCCTCCCCTCTTCTCACTCCCCATCTCTCTTGTCTGTTGTCTGGACCCACCTCCCTCTCTCCCTCCTCCCCTCTCACCCCTCTCCTCCCTCTCTCTCCCTCCTCCTCTCTTCTCCCTCTCTCCCTCCTCCCCTCTTCTCCCTCTCTCCCTCCTCCCCTCTTCTCCCTCCTCACCTCCTCCGACTCTCCCTCCTACCCTCTTCTCCCTCCTCACTTCCTTCCTCTCTCCCTCCTCCCCGCTTTTCCCTCATCTCCTCCCTCTCTCCCTCCTCCCCTCTTCTCCCTCTCTCTCTCCTCCCCTCTTCTCCCTCCCTCTCTCTCTTCCTCCAGTGTCTCTGCTGCTTTAATCTAATGCTGAGTTTTAATGTGACCTGGGGCACAGTTCTGTTTTACGTTTTCATTTGAGATGTATGGGAGGAAAATGGGAGGAAAATGCTGTTAAATAATGTATTCTGAGAGAGAAGGCACTAGAAAGAGAAAGAGAGGGAAAGAGAGAGAGAGAGATTAGTGAAATGTCTGCGGGCCTCGGTCTGTACAAATGTCTTTTTCACATATTAGCTCTTATAATTAGGTCTGTAGCTAAACCCACACACAAAGGAAAAAGCACAACCAGAGGTGCATTAAAAACACACAACTGAAACTGTGCA
The DNA here is from genome assembly GCA_030686955.1 of Odontamblyopus rebecca. Lineage (NCBI taxonomy): Eukaryota > Metazoa > Chordata > Actinopteri > Gobiiformes > Gobiidae > Odontamblyopus > Odontamblyopus rebecca. The sequence continues at coordinate 13,124,501 of CM060663.1, read as the reverse complement.
GTACTCAGATATGTTTTACTACATCTTTTCTGCTGCAGAGTCCGCAACCTACAGTACTTGTCTCCATGGAGATGTCATTGCTTTGCTTGGGATGTTCCATGATACGACTTTAAACATTTCCATCTAGCATTTATTTATTCTGCGTGTTTCTATTGCACAAAAATACTATAATTCCTTTTGTGAAGAGTGCTGTAACAGTGCTGTAGTGCTGTAAGCGGCTTGTCTCCCCTGTGATGGATAGTTTTAATCTATACTGCGGAACATTCTAGACCTTCATTTTCAGAGTACATTTCAAGCTGCAATATTTTCATTGAAGTAACAGGACTTTTACTCGAGTAAAAGTCGTGTTTCCTCTTTCCACTGTGAGTAAGTCTAAAGTGAAAAAAGCTTTATGTGGACAATTTTACTTGAGTAGTAGTTTTCCCAATACTTTTAACTCTTACTTTATTTCTTACTACAACTACTTTGTACTTCTACTTGAGTAATATTATTTTAAAGTAACAGTACTCTTAATTGTGTAAATGCATTGGCCACTATATGTCACAGTATGAGTGTGGTTGAGGACCCCAAAGCAGAGACAGAGGCGCAGGTAGATGTTTAACAGGTTTATTGCCGGGAATGAAGGATGTGGTGATGGAAACAGGCTGGAGACATAGACGGAGGAAAGACACTGGGGTAGACTCACGGGTAGACAGACTGGACAACAAGGTCAGGCAGGACGACGACGTGGACGTGGACAAGCAGGACGAGGACGTAGACAAGGGATAGAGGAGGAATGAACTGACACTGAACAAAGGACAAGGACAGAACTAAGTAGTGGGGCTGATTAGACAATGAGCTGCAGGTGAACCACAGAGCAGGTGATCCACACTGCAGCATTAGCCCAGCCACACCCCCGAGAGGAGCAGACAGACACAGAAGGGAGGGGGAACACACAACAAACACCAAACCCTGACAGTACCCCCCCTCAAGGGACAGCTCTCAGATGTCCCAAACAGCAACACAAACACGGGAGGGTGGAGGGGGCCTGGACGGAGGGACACAGGTAAACTGGCACCCAGGATGGAGAGGAGCGACCAGCAGTAGCCCAGGAAAGGACACAGCCAACCCGGACGGAAACGAGTGTCCAGCAGCGGCCAAAGAAGGGATACGACCACCCCAGACAGAGACAAGCATCCACCGATGGCCCAGGAAGGGAATCGACCACCCCAGACGGAGAACAGTGTCCAGCGGCGGCCCAGGAAGGGAGCCGACCACCCCAGACGGAGAACAACATCCAGCGGCGGTCCAGGAAGGGAATTGACCACCCCGGACGGAGAACAATGTCAAGCGGCGGTCCAGGAAGGGAATCGACCACCCCGGACGGAGAACAATGTCCAGCGGCGGTCCAGGAAGGGAGTTGACCACCCCAGACGGAGAACAGTGTCCAGCGGTGGTCCACCAAACCCAAGGGACATGGAGGCAGAGAAAACAGGAACTGGGACAGGAGCAGGGCTAGCGGCTGCTGCAGAACGCTCCAGAGGAACAGGTGAGGACATACGAGGCAGCCGGGAACCGGAGCCCGCCGACGCTCCACACTCTGCGGGGTCCAAGTGGTCAGTTCATTCTGTCATGGTTTGAGTGTGGTTGAGGACCCCAAAGCAGAGACAGAGGCGCAGGTAGATGTTTAACAGGTTTATTGCCGGGAATGAAGGATGTGGTGATGGAAACAGGCTGGAGACATAGACGGAGGAAAGACACTGGGGTAGACTCACGGGTAGACTCACAGGTAGACTCACAGGTAGACAGACTGGACAACAAGGTCAGGCAGGACGACATGGACAGCAGGACGACGACGTGGACGTAGACAAGGGATAGAGGAGGAATGAACTGACAAAGAAAGAACAAAGGATGAGGACAGAACTAAGTAGTGGGGCTGATTAGACAATTAGCTGCAGGTGAAACACCGAGCAGGTGATCCACACTGCAGCATTAGCCCAGCCACGCCCCCGAGAGGAGCAGACAAACACAGAAGGGAGGGGGAACACACAACAAACACCAAACCCTGACACTATACCTTCTTCTGTGCAGAATAAGTTACTATTTAAATGTCAAGATATTAAAGGTGCCCTCTGTAACTTTTCTGGTGCTTGTCTCCATGGTGATGTTATTGTTCATGGTGGAATGGTCCACAATATAATTATGATTAAAGAAATATCTTGCATTTATTCAATTATAAGTGTCTTTATTGCTCAAACATACTGTAGCTGAAGATCATGCTCCTTACTGTGACCGTGCTCGCCTCTCCACAGACCTGACCTCAAACTTGGCCTGGAGACCGAAACATCCAGAGTCTCCTCCCAGCCATCACATCTGTCCATCGTAAATAAATATCTTTATCCTATTCCATTGTTGTGGTATGGTCCTTGCTAGTGAAAGGACAAGAAAACACATTTTGCTATATTTGAGTAGTTTCAACTTGACAAGTAAAAGTATCTATCAATGGAATCAGTCGCCTCAAAAAAATTCTGGTTAACGTCTCAGGAGAGAGAAGCAGTGCCTCTCCAACACTGTTTGCAGTGCAGGGGGAGAGCTGCTGATCTCGACTGAGGACGTTGTTGGAAGGTGAAAGGAATACTTTGAGGATCTCCTCAGGCTACGTTTACATATAGCTGCTGAGAAAAATTTCCCTCCCTCCGTTTTCCAAAATAACATTGTGCACATAGCACTATTTTAAGAAAAGTTTTTGTTTACATCAATCTGCGTAAATACACCATTGAGCGTCATCATTGCTACGCCAAGCCTATGGGCAGCAGTGTCGGAAGAAGGAGAACACTCTGCAAGCCAATTAGAATCTTAATTTTGACAACAACACAAGAGTTGCTTCTTATTCCTTTCTGAACCACCAATATACAGATAGTGAAGTTGAATTGCTTCTTTGGGCGTTTTCACACTGCTAGGTTGATTATTTGGTTGGCGCCAGGCAATAAAATTGTTATTATGTAACAGATAGACTCCAGTGTGGTCCACTTTCACACTGGCAAATGAACCAAATTTGGTCCGATTGACGTTTCATCAATGTGTATCTTCCAGTAGAAATAAGTGCCCATTTTGGGGTCAGCCCGACGTTCCCTGTACCTGAGCCCCTCAGGATAGGCCCGGGGCCCCTCAGGACGGGGGATCTTTGGTCTTGTACCATCCTTCCAGCACGTTGGTCAGATCAGTCCAGAGGCTCCGTTCTCCATGTGCTAGTTCCAACTGGGGACGAGCAAGACCAGTGCACAATGGACTGGGGCTGAGCGGGTCCATGCCGTCCTCTGTGCATTGGATCAGTGCAGCGAAAGTGGTAATGCGCTGTGGACTACAGGTCCGGGTGGGCTGCTCCAGTTCTCCACACTTGTGGATCACAGCTGGTTCCGCGGCGGTGCATAACATACAGATAGAAGCGCGGACCCAATGTGGTTCTTTATATTTTGTTCTGAGCAGTCCGTCCTCCGCACACCTGGTTCTTCCCGGGGAATGCACCAAACACTACTTTCCGCTCCAGCTCCTCTGAGCCCGGCCTGAACCAGAGCTGCTCCTGCTGGTTTAGGAGCTTGGGTTTGGATCAAGGAGTCTGGGTTTGGAGCATTTCTCACACTCGGGCTAAACAGCAATTATGAAATTGAATCAATTAAATAGGCTATTGCTTATTTATATAAAATTATTTGGTTAATCAATAGATTAAAATAACAAATGCCGGTTGCTATGTGAACACGGGAACACCCGGACCTCTCTGAGCATGCAGGTCCCCGGAACATAGGTAGGCATCCCAAATTTTGACTCACTCTGGAGTGTTCACACACTGGTACTTGCTCTGATCTCCGTATATCACATCCTCTGTTTTGGCCATTGTGGCTAAATATCCCATTTGAAAATTTCGGCTGCATCTGGAGAATGATCTGTTACTGCGCTGGTGTTACTGAAGGCGCAGAGCGTGTCATTTCAGGCAGAAGATATGCATATATTCTCCCATGATGAATTTCGTGTAGTTCGTTTGGACCTACTGTCTATGGTTTGGACCCGAGTTTGTCTTCACACCAGAGAAACCGCACCAGAATTTGGCATTTGGTGCGGAATCAAGCGGACCAAGGCCACCTCTTTTTTGCTGTCTTGGTTCAGTTGATTTGGTGCGGATCCAAGTGCGATTGAAGCTTTCACACCAACCAACATGAACCAAACTAAGAGCTTTTGGTTCGAATGGATGTCGACTACGTTGACATGTTAATGCTATTCGTGGAGAAATACCCATCCAAGCCCAACAAGGAGTTTCCTCATGTGAAGGAGGACATAACTCAAGCCAATCTGACAACCAAAATAGCAGTTAGAGAAAAATAGAGAAATGCAGTGAACACTGGACGCAGGAGTGGCCACAGAAGAGTGGTGCTCCTCTACTTGGAACTATGTGAAAAGGTTTGGAGTGGTTCCCCAGCAACTACGACCATCGCTTTCGGTATTGAGACCAACAAACTGGAGGATTCTGCTTCCCTTGCCACATCGGTTTCGTTGTCCTTGGAAGAATAAGCAGTGGATGTTCAAGAAGTCAATGGCAGTGAGGCCATCACCCCCAAAGGGCGGCAAAGGAGAGACCTGCTTCAGGTATGCATTTTCTGTCATATAATTGTCATGTATTGTTGGCTTTGTATCAATTAGTGTGTATCTGTGATAAGATGAATAATTAATCCTGAAGGAAATTATGACAGTAGCTCCATAGCGTGTAAACATGCACAATAAGTACTGGTAAAAGGCAAAAATGCAAAAAGTAAACCGAGAAGTGACATAAATCCTCTTCATATGCTACAACAATGTGGCAATGGGGAAGTGAAATATGAAATGTGATTATATTTGGGTATTTACTATTGCAAATGTGCAGTAATGGCAACACATTTTCTTTCGTCCACCCTGTAAAGTCTAGACTGCAAGGAACACTGGCATGAATGACTGAAGCAAAAGCTGTCAGCTGAGGTCCAGTGGCTGAAGGCCAGGAGGACAAAATCTGTAGAAGAATCTTGTGGACATTGAGACCTCTGAGGCTGACAATTTCTCCAAAATGATACAGACAGGCTAACATCATCAGTTGTGGATGGCTTTGCTCTCCTGCGGAAAGTTGTGCAGCCACCACGTGCACCACCACCACCGCCACAACCACATTACTTTATACCTCTTCAGGAGAGAGGTCCTAATGGACAAGTATATGCACACACACACCACCACCACTCACACACTCCCATGACAACAGACTACCCAAGCACAGTCAATTCAAGTGATTCATCTGCTGAAGGCACGCAGGGTCAATTTTCATATCTCCAAGCCCTTAATGAAGATGTGCAAAATTGAGATACACGTACACTTGTTCATGACCTGTTTTGTTTAGGGTTAAATGTTGCCCACAATTTTTGTACCAACAGTTTAGTAATATAACATAATGTACATTATATCTCTATCTATCTATCTATCTATCTATCTATCTATCTATCTATCTATCTATCTATCTATCTATCTATATATATATATATATATATATATATATATATATATATATATACACACAAGGCTTTCACTAAACATTCACTAAACTTCATTTGTCAACACTAAAAGAAATGACATCTGTTGTGCTGTATATTTGTATTATTATTGTGTATTATTGTATTGTATTGTATTGTTGCAGCAATGTCTTGTCCTCTCAGTATGTCTGGTCCAATCTCATGTCTCTACTAACTGTGTGTCTGTACTTATATTTCTGCATTTTACTGCTTTTATAACATCATGGCCAGGGGACTACAGATGAAAAATAGACTTTTGGCTAATTCTGGCTTTTTTAATTTATGAATTGTCATATGTTTTATTAATTTGCATTGTCCCCTTCAAATAAAATTATATATATATATATATATATATATATTTTGGAAATATCCTCCAAATGTTTAAAGCATTGATAAAAATTGATATACACAAACAATCACCAGTGCTATTCAGATGTTTTTGGTGCATTTTGGAATATGAAATATGGTAAAAATGAGTTGGTCAAAAATATTAGCCCCCATATGGATTCTTGCTTTTAAACCACAGTTAATTAACCAATCAGCTTTTAAACAACACCTGTGCAATCAATTGGCTTCCTAGCAACACTTGCAGTCAATTGGCTCCATTCAACAATTTAAAAGGACTCCAAGGAACAGGGCATGTGAATGCATGAGGAGGATTACTATTTGTCACAATGCCAAAGACTAAAGAAATCAGTCTTGAACTCCGACAAAAGATTGTGGAGGCTCATGACAAGGGCCAAGGCTACACTGCCATTTCGAAGAGGTTCACAGTCTCCAGAACTGCAGTTCGGTGCATCATTGCGAAGTACAAAGAGACAAATTCGGTCAAGAACAAACCTGGTCGTGGACGCAAGTGTAAGATCGTAAGAACTCTTGAAAGACAAGTTGTCAGAGATGTCCGTAAAGAGCCCCGTACATCTGCAAAGGTAATTGTTGCTGACCTGGCTGCTTCTGGAGTTTGTGTGTCAAGGCACACTGTTGTGAGGGCTCTTTATCGGGGTGGGCTTCGGGGCTGTCGTCCCAGAAGAACCCCCTTACTAAAACATCGTCACATCAGAGCCCGACTAAAGTTTGCCCATGAGTACTTGAAGAAGAAAGATGACTTTTGGAAGTCTGTGCTTTGGTCAGATGAGACGAAATTTGAGCTGTTTGGGCTTATGGACATTGCCTATGTATGGCGAAGAAAGGGAGAGGCCTTCAACCCTGTGAACACAGTTCTCACAGTTAAACATAGTGGTGGCAGCATCATGCTGTGGGGCTGTTTTGCAGCCTCAGGTACAGGCAGTCTGGTTCGGGTGCATGGCACCATGAAAAAGGAAGATTAATTAAAAATTCTGAAGGAAAACATGCAGAAGTCTGCTCACACTTTGTGCTTAGGTCGCCGCTGGGTCTTCCAGCAAGATAATGACCCAAAGCATACATCTAAAATAGTCCAGCAAAACTTCAAGGATACCAAGACCAACGTTATAGAGTGGCCTGCACAGAGCCCAGATCTCAATCCAATAGAAAACCTGTGGCAAGTGCTGAAAAAGAACGTCCATGCACGAACACCATGCAATTTGGGCCAGTTGGAACACTTTGCAATGGAGGAATGGGCCAAAATTCCTCAGGAGACCTGTGCCAACCTAGTGAAAAACTATTCAAAGAGGTTGTTGTCAGTTGTGGGTCAAAAAGGGTACACAATTGACTACTAATGGTCAGGGGGCTAATAATTTTGAACGTCTCACTTTTGCTATTTTTGGTTGAAACTCAGTGTGATAATAAAATATCCTAATGAAACTTGTTGGACAATATCTTCATAGTGCATTTATTTCAAGGATAAAAACATTTGTTGTCAATGGTCATTTTCATGGAGAAATCAAGAATTATGTTCAATTTCACAAGGGGGGCTAATAATTTAGAGTTCAACTGTATTATATACACACACCTGTTTCTCACCTTCCACGGTGGTTGGTCTCTCACGCTCATCAGCTCGGGTCCTCTACCAGAGGCCTGGGAGATTGAGAGTTCTGCGCAGTGTCTTTGCTGTTCCCAGTACTGTGCTTTTCTGCACTGAAATGTCTGTTGTCCTTCCTGGGATCTGCTGCAACCACTCATCCAGTTTGGGGGTTACGGCCCCGAGTGCTCCGATCACCACAGGCACCACTGATGCTTTCACCTTCCAGGCCCTGGTATTTTTCTAGTTTCTCGTGTTTCTTTTTCCTGACATTACCATCGCTCCTTATTGCAATGGCCACCACTACGGCTTTGTTCTCTCGCTTATCCAGAACCACTATGTCTGGTTGGTTCGCCATCACCATTATGTCAGTCTGTATTTGGAAGTCCCACAGGATCTTGGCCCGCTCATTCTCCACGACCTTTGGGGGTGTTTCCCACCTTGATCCTGGGGTTTCCAGCCCGTACTCTGCACAGATGTTTCTGTACACTATGCCCGCTACTTGGTTATGTCACTCCATGTACACTTTCCCTGCCAGCATCTTACACCCTGCAGTTATGTGCTGGACTGTCTCAGGCAATTCTTTGCATAGCCTACACCTTGGGTCTTGTCTGGTGTGGTAGATCTGGGCCTCTATTGCTCGGGTGCTCAAGGCCTGCTCCTGTGCAGCCAGGATGAGTACCTCTGTGCTGTCCTTCAGACCAGCCCTCTCCAGCCATTGGTAGGATTTCTTGATATCAGCCATTTCAGTTATGTTTTGGTGGTAGACACCATGTAGGGGCTTGTCCTGCCATGATGGTCCCTCCAGCACCTCTTCCTCTGCGCCCCACTGTCTGAGACATTCTCTGAGCACATCATCAGTCTGGGCCTTGTCACTGATGTACTTGTGGAGCTTGGATTTTTCATCCTGGACAGTGGTTCCCACACTCACTAGTCCTCAGCCTCCTTCCATCCGGCTCGTGTACATTCTCAGGGTGCTGGACTTGGGATAGAACCCTCCATGCATGGTCAGGAGCTTTCGTGTCTTAACATCCGTGGTCTGTATCTCCTCCTTTGGCCAGCTTATGATTCCTGCTGGGTATCTGATCACTGGCATCACTGAGTAGCTGTTTATTGCCTGTGCCTTGTTCTTGCCATTGAGCTGGCTTCTTAGGACCTGCTGTACTCTTTGCAGGTATTTGGCTGTCGCTGCTTTCCTTGCTGCCTCATCAAGGTTGCCATTTGCCTGTGGCATACCAAGGTACTTGTAACCGTCCTCAATGTCTGTCTGTATATATATATATACATATATATATATATATATATATATATATATATATATATATAAGCTATATACTATACTGTATATACTATACTGAGGACTAAAGAAGGTCGGTGATCGGTGATCGACGTCATTTCCGGTGAGTGAATTCTGTTTTGCGGGCGGTATAGCTAGCGACTCTCTCCTGAAACTGTTAATCCACAAAGCCAACATCTTAACTAGTGCCTGAATACTTCGTCAAACCACCGAAGTTTATTCAGCATCTAGTGCTCCGTTCGTGGACTAAGCCTCTCTCTCTGTAGTTCATGGCTGAACCTCTCGCTCTTTCCTGCCCTAGTTGCCACATGTGGAGGAGAACCCTGCCTTATTTGATGATGACAGGGATAGTTGCGCTAAGTGCAGCGTAGTGGCAGTCCTCGAGGCCAGGGTTACAGAGTTAGAACCGTGGATCCGCTCATTGGAGTTATAGTCAAGCAGTAGCAGGGACCACGGACCGTGTTAGCATTAGCACAGCTAGCGAGCAGCCCCGGCGCATCCTGTGCAGCCGGGACCAGACCAGGACAGGTTTGTGACAGTTAGAAGCAGGCGCAGGGCCAAGACTAGGACCGCAGGAGATCAGGGACACAGGGCTGAGTGTAGGACTGCAGGAGACCAGGGACATAGGGCTGAGTGTAGGGAGCTTCCCGTCCAGAACAGGTTCGCACCCCTGAGCTGGATGCGGACACTCTAGTCATAGGGAGCTCCATAGTCAGGGACGTGGAACTGCCTTCAGCTTCCACATGGTATTTACCCCTGGAGCCAGACTGGGCGACATCGAGGGAATCTGAGGCTTTTAAAGAGAAGTAAGAACAGGTACCGCCGGATCGTTATACACGCGGGGGTAACGATACTCGGCGCGGTCAGTCAGAGGTGGTTAAGTTGCAGATAGCGGCAGTCTGTGAATTGGTTAAGTCGATGTCGAGGTCCGTGTACTTCTCTGGCCCCCTTACAAATCATAGCAATTGTGAAATGTTCAGCCGCTTTTCAGGCCAGCCGTCAACCAGTGGTTGACCAATTGGTGCCCGCAGAATGGTGTCGTCTTCATAGATAATTGGAGGGCATTTGAGGGGGAAGCCCAGGCTTATACGTAGCGACCAGCATTCATCCCACACAGGCTGGTTCCTCCTTTAGCTCAGAATATGATTGCTAGGCTTAGATGACCATCAGGTAAGACTAGCACACAGAATAGCTCAGGGAGTCTCAGTGACGCTAGGAGCAGAGTAGACTAGTGAGGCACTGCTCTGTCAGCGAGAACAGCTCCAAACAGGCTGGAGACTGTGTGCCCCACATACAGGGACCTCCTCTGAGCCACGCTGCATGAACAGTTCTCCCAGACTGGTTGAGGCTGTGTATGTCACGCACAAAAGCACAAATAAAACACAGCTAAACTCTGATAGGAAAGGCGTCAGATCTCCTAACTTAATAAAAATAAATACATGTGTTGCAAATAAACAAAATACATGTGTAAAAGCACAAATAAAACTGAACTAAACTCTGACAAGATAGGCGTCAGGTTTCATAACTTAATAAAAATAAATAATTGTGTTGCAAATAAACAAATTAAGCGTGTAAAAAGCACAAATAAAACTCAACTAAACTCTGACAGGAAAGGCCAGATCTCATAACTTAATAAAAATAAATACATGTGACGCAAATAAACAAAATGATAAGTCTGTAAAAAGCACAAATAAAACTGAACTAAATTCGGACAAGAAAGGCGTCAGACCTCATAACTTAATAAAAATAAATACATGTGTCGTAAATAAACAAAATGATAAGTGTGTAAAATGTGGACTGCTAAACATCAGGTCCATCCATCCATCCATCTTCTCCCGCTTAATCCAGCTGGGTCACGGGGCAGCGCGCTGCAATACTCATAGCACCTGACCCCCTTCTATGAACCCCCTCTGGGGTGGTGAGCCCACAGGAGGGTGGACAACATGGTTCTTGATGTTAGTTCATAGGGAGTGCGGGCATGTTTTGGGTTGATGGGGAAACCGGGGCCCGGAGGAAACCCAACACATCAGGTCCCTCTACTCCTAATACTCTTTTAATAAATGAATTAATTGGCGACTTTAATATTGATCTTCTAGCTTTAACTGAAACATGGCTTCAGGAAAATGATTATGTTAGATTAAACGAACCTCCAAGTCACGTGAACTTTCAAAGTGCCAGGAGCACAGGTCGAGGTGGCGGTGTGGCCGCTATTTCTCACTCCAGCCTAATTCTCAGCCTCAAATCTAATTATACATTCCGCTCCTTTGAAAGCCTCACTATCTATTATGTGCACCAACTGGAAAACCAAAAAGCTGTTATATTCATAACAATCTACCAACCTCCTGGTCCATATGCCGAGTTTCTGACAGAGTTTTCTGACTTTATTTCAAGTTTAGTTTTGAATGGGAAAGGACTGTTATAGTTGGAGATTTCAGCATACATGTTGGTAACAGCAGTGAGTGCCTCAGCAGTGCTTTTGGTGCTCTCCTGGATGGGGTCGGTTTTACCCAGAGTGTAAAGAAGCAGACTCACTGTCACAATCACACTCTTGATCTCGTTCTAATTTATGGTATTGAGATTAATTATTTAATTGATCTTCCTCAAAACCCTATACTCTCTGGACCATTGTTTAATTACCTTTCAATTCATACTAAAAGACTATCCAGCTCGGCAGGAGAAAACTATAATGAAAAGAACAATATCAGAAAAATCGATAGCGGAGTTCAAAGAAATAATTGAGCCAGTATTAAATGATATGCCATGTGACAATGAGAACAACTTTAATCCAATTATCATGGATCAGTTTGTTGACAGAACAATGCTCATCTTAAAATCTGCTCTCGATGTTGCAGCTCCGCTAAAACAGAAAAGCATTAAACCAAGACCTCCGGCTCCATGGTTTACTCCAGAACTGCGATCACTCAAACAACACGTAAGACTCACAGAGAAGCTCTGGCGCCGCGCTCGCGCTCCGAGCAGTCTCTGAAGGCATGGAGGCTCTGCCTGCTCTCTTATAAGGCCGCTCTGCGAAAAGCGCAAACCAGATACTATTCTAAACCTAATAGAAGTAAACAAAGCAACCCCAGATTTCTGTTCAGCACTGTAGCCAGGCTGACAAACTGCACACTGCCCTGAGTCTCTTCTCCCTTCGAAGTTCAGTTGTGATGACTTTCTTTGAATTCTTCGATTACAAAATTACAACCATTAGCGAAGCTACTCCAAAAATCAGCACCGAGCAAATTCAGCAAATCCAGTCAGTAACACCAATATCCCACATAAATCCTCTAACAGCATTAGACAAATTTACTCCTGTCGATGAGGTGGAGATTACCTCTCAGTCATCATGTCGTCCAAACCATCAACTTGTTTGCTCGACCTATTCCAGTCAGACTCCTCAAAGAAGCTCTCCACCTAATAATCAGTTACATCCATAACATAAAAAATGTTGTTAGAAAATGGCTATGTTCCTCAGTCCTTTAAATATGCTGTAATTAAAGCGCTTTTGAAAAAACCTATCTAAAATCCTGATGAACTAGACAACTACAGAACTATCTAGAATCTTCGATTTCTCTCAAAGATTCTTGAACGAGTTGTGGTGAAACAGCTTTGTCAAGATCTTCAGGACAATAATTTTTTTGAAAAATTTCAGTCTGGTTTCAGAGCTCACCACAGCACAGAAACTGCTCTGCTTAAAGTGACAAATGATTTGCTACTAGCTGCTGATAATGGGTTGGCTTCAGTCCTGGTCCTACTGGACCTCAGTGCAGCGTTTGACAATTATTGATCACAACATTCTACTGCAGAGGTTAGAATGTAACATAGGTGTCAGAGGGACCGCCTCAAATGGTTTAAATCCCATATCTATCAGATAGGTACCAGTTTGTTAGTGTAAACCAGTGCACCTCTCCCTGCTCTAAAGTAGCTTGCGGTGTTCCACAAGGATCTGTGCTTGGTCCAATCGTTTACTCTGTATATGTTGCCATTAGGTAACATTATCAGAAAACATGTAGCATTAATTTCCACTGCTATGCTGATGACACTCAGCTGTACTTGTCAATGAAACCAAATCAGACCGATCAAATCGATAAGCTCAGTGCCTGTGTGAAGGACATCAAAACCTGGATGACCCTGAATTACCTGCTCTTAAACCCTGAAAAAACAGAGGTCATTGTTGTCTGTCCTAAAGGTCAGAGAGATTCTCTGTCCGACAGATAATCTCACTTGACAATGTGAGTATAACCTCTAGCTCTTCTGTAAGAAAAATCTTATTTGACTGAAATCTCTCATTCACAGCTCATATAAACCAAGCTTGTAAAACTGCATATTTTCACCTGCGAAACATAACTAAAATCAGAAAATATTTTGCCTAAAAATGATGCTGAAAAACGTATCCATGCATTTTATTTACATCCAGACTAGATTACTGTAATTCTCTGCTTGCCGCCTGCGCTAAAGGTACTTTAAGAAGCTTCCAGTTGGTCCAAAATGCAGCAGCCAGAGTCCTAACAGGAACTAAAAGAAGTGATCACATCAGTCCTGTTAAAATCACTTCACTGGCTTCCTGTCGAGTTTAGAATGAAATTCAAAGTTCTCCTCCTGACATACAAAGCCTTAAACAGTATGGCCCCATCATATCTTCAGGATGCCATTGTCCCGTATCAGCCAAATAGAGCACTTCACTCTCAGAATGCAGGATTATTGGTGGTTCCTAGAGTGTCTAAAAGTACAGTGCCTTTTTTCCAAAATTAAATGATTTCTATTTTCAAGAAATGTGTGCACAACCGTGCAAAACGTGAACATCTGTAAAATGTGAACTTGTTATAACTAAGAATAATACTGTTACAGAATAAAAAAAAGAGTTAAACAGCTTTGAAGAGTTTTGTTTGCATGGAAAAAAAAACATCGTCCCCTTTATGGATCCAGGTACTGGGTAAGAACTCTCCTGACCCTTTTTCCTTCAGCTGTCAAGCTGTCTCCTCTGACGACAACTGGTTCTGTGTCTGGCTGGTTGTCCCTGTTATACTGAAGGGCTTCAGTAAGATAGTTGTCATCTATTGTGTCTTTAGAGGTCTCACAATAATAGTGCAGCACAAAACATGCATAAATGACAAAAGGCAGGTCTTGTAGATTTATGTCCATGTCTCTCCTCAAAGCCCCGAAACGAGCCTTTAGCCTCCCAAAGGCACATTTTATAACCATGCGCGCCCTGCACAAAGCCAGCCCAAAATACTGCTCTTGAACCGTGCTTCCACCATTAGCATATTCCTTCATTAGATATGGCAGTAATGGGTATGCGGGATCACCTAAAATGTAAACTGGAATGGGTGCTTCATTGTCAACAATTTGTTTTGGACAAGGAGGGATTTTTCCACTTTTGAGGAAGTCATTGAGGGTCGAGTTGGAGAAAATACGGGCATCATGGACGCTCCCCGGCCATTTAACTACCACATCCATGAAGCAGTATTTATAGTCGCATATTGCCTGAATATTTTACGTAAAATTACCCTTTCTGTTCAGATAATCAGTGGAATTCGCTGAAGGTTGCTTTATCCCAATATGGGTCCCATACACTGCACCCATGCACTGCGGGAGGACATGGCTCTGCTCAAAATGTTCTACTAGTGAATGAACTGCACCTTCAGTTGTTGGCAGTTGTATGAACTGGGGTCCCAAGTGCACTGTTATAGCTCTACACACCTGCCTGACAATTTTTGAGACAACCTGTCTTGACAAACCAAATGCATTGGCTTCTGTAATCTGCCCTCGTTAGCTAAATAATAAAGCATACATGCAACTTTTTTGATTACACTGACGGATGATCGCATGACAGTGGACTGCCCCTCGATGTAAGGACGTAATAACTCCGAGAGCGACAGGAGTGAGGACCGGGACATATGAAAATTAGCACGGCATTCTTCTGAGGGTACGAGTTCATTTTCGAAGTTTTCCCACCAGCTGGCAGTGCGTCCCGGTCTGATCCAAAAGCGGCGTCGACGATTCCGGCGTGGAACATGCCTAGGTGGAGTGGTTAAGATGGGTATCACCGACTGCAATGTCCGTCGACTGTGCTCTTGGAGCAGTAGTTGGACTTCTGCAATTAAACATGTACATAGTACCTGCACAATAATTAATGCTACCACAGCTCTCAAGACACAACTCTGATCCATAGTCTGCTTTGGCTTTTGCAGTCGCCTAAACAAAGGTCGCACGTTTGACGTCAGGGCAGATTCATATTTTTTGGCGCAGACAGTGACGTTTTAAAAAGCAAAACCCCAGTTATCTCTGTCCACACAAACAGGCATAAACGGAGTTTTCAAAAATCTTCACTTTGGCCGGAGTTTTCCCTGAATACTCGTTTTTGATGCGTGTTCGTGTGGATGACAGGTCAAAACGCAGCAAAACATCTTCGGTTTATCAGATACCCGGCTATGTGTGGACAAGGCCTTACTATGTTCTCATCTGTAGCTCGTTCATTGCTATTCACATGTTGTCCCCTGTCCCACTCCCCCTGTGGAATGTAACTCTTTCAGACGCCTGATGGCAGCTGGACCCCTCTCGTCTTCCTCGCCTGACTCTCCTCCTACTCGCCTGGCCCTCCTCCACCCGCTGCCCAGCCCTCCCCCTCGCCTGGCACTCCTCCTCCTCGCCCGGCTCTCCTCCTCCTCGCCCGGCTTCCTCCTTCTCGCCCAGCCCTCCTCCTCCTCACCTGGCTCCTCCCCGGCTCCTTCCCCAGTTGGGTAGATGTGGCCATACCAAACTGGCCCACGGGCCTGAACATCTATAACCTGCCCGTCCATGGGAGTGGATCTCTCCTTCACTGTAGTTCTCCCCGAGGTTTCTTCTTTTTCCCAGGACCCTGGGTTTTTTTGGAGTTTTTCCTTGCTGAGAAGGAGGGTCTAAGGACATGGGATGACTGGACGATGTTTGATTTGCTGCTTTACATGAATGTTGTTTATTTCTGTTTTCATATGTCTGTGTGTATGTTTTACTCATCAGAATCTTGGAACGCCCTTAGAGGCAACTGTTGTGATTTTGGGCGCTACAAAAATAAATTGAATTGAATTGAATACTACATATACTATACTATATACTACAATTCCTGAATTCCTGAGTTTGAATTTGTATATATCAAATGCACCAGACTACTTATTTGGACTATTGTGCTTGTCTTTTCTAGGTTGATGATGACAGGCAATTTGAATTTGTCTATGTGTTAGATCTGTTCAGAAGTAAAATGTCTGAAAAATTATGTGTATGTGATTCTTCAATATGGGTCAAACCAGATCAACCTCCAGTATTTTAGAACGTTTTCACACATTTCTCATTCTTTATGCAGATAATGACATTATACAAAACAAGTAACATTTAATTTGGCAATGTCAATACACTACATCCAATCCAACATGTTATAAACTTTGTAAGGACTCTCCTGACCCTCTTCCCTTCAGCTGACATTCCCTCTCTGACAGTTGGTGGATTGTCAGGTTGGTTGTTCTGGTCATATTGAATTGTCTCTGTAACCCTGGCATCATCCACAGTATCCATAGCAGCCTCACAGTAATTAAGTAGGATGAAGCATGCATATATGATGAAGGGAAGGTCATCAAGGTTAATGTCCATTGCTCTTTTCAGGGCTCCAAACCAGCCATTCAGCCTCCCAAACGCACACTCAATAACCATCCGTGCGCAACACAAAGATAGTCCATAATACTGCTCCCGAGCATTACTCCCCCCATTTCACATATTTATTCATGAAGGTATGCAGGATCTCCACACTGGTATGGCCTCTTCAACCTCAACTATTTGTTTGGGATATGGTGGGATTTTTCCAGCTTTCAGATCGTTAAGTGTGGAATTTGCAAAAATGCATGTGTCACTCCCAGGCCATTTAACTACCACATAAAATGAAAGAATATTTATAGTCACAGGTAGCCTGAACATCTAAATTGTATCTCCATTTTCTATTGATATAATCTGTGGATTCACAGGTGGTTTCTTTATTTTCACGTGTGCCATCCACAGAACCTATGCATTGAGGAAGGTTGTGTAATTCTTCAAATTTCTCAGTTAGTTGCACAGACTCTTCAGATGTGGGCAGATAGATGTACATAGGACCTAAGTGGACAGTTATTGCCTCACACACTTCCCTTACTATTTTTGACACAGTTGACTAAACAAGACTGAAGGCGTTGGCTGTCTTGTGTAGTCTGACCCTTGTCAGGCAGTTAATACAAAGTGCTTACTTGTCAAACTGAGTCTTCTCAATTACGGTCAAATGTTCTTAATTTAAAGGTCTATTTATTAAAATAGACTTTTCAAAGCTTTCAACTGTTACAGCTGTTACCCCTCCTCACTGATCCTCTGAAGTTGTATTTGGAGTGATTTGTGCATGTTTGAGTCATCTTTAATCACTTATTTTCAGGACTGCCGGTCATGCTTCATGTTCACCACCACTGGCATACGCCCACGTGTAGCATTCGGCTGCATAGCATAGTCATTTTGGTACAAATGAAAAAAATATAAAAATCAGCTGCTCGCTAACATGATCTACAAATATGCATTGATTTGCCAGTGTTATGGATCTGTTGGCATCACATGGGGAGATGTGGACATGGCCCTGCAAAGACTTAAGGATAAGCTTCAACTTAATACTTTGTTTTAAACACAGTATCTGTGTTTCTTTTGAGTGTGTTTTATTTTATTAAATCATCCCTGATGTAGGCAGCACGGTGCGGGTTCGATCCCCAGGTCGCCCGGGCCTTTCTGTGTGGAGTTTGCATGTTCTCCCCGTGTCTGGATGGGTTTCCTCCGGGCACTCCAGTTTCCCATCTACTCAAAACATACCAACTAACATCAAGGACCATGATGTCCACCCTGTGGGCTCACCACTAACAGAGGGGTTCATTGGGGGGGTCAGGTGTTATGAGGATTGGGCAGTAAGCTGCCCCTGCAACCCAGCTGGATAAAGCGGGAGAAGATGGATGGATTGATCCCTGATGTACATATGAGGCAAAAGTAGCGATAAGTTCGCTGCTCCAGACTGATCACAGTCCCTTTGCACTGACTCAATTGGAGACACGGAATACTCACCATGGGTCTTCAGATAGACAAACCTGTCGCTGCTTTCCTTTAGTGTGAGTGCGTGAATCCACATCTCCACTTCAGACAGGGCAGAAAGGAAGTCACAGAAGAACATTTACATTTTATTTAGACAGCGCCGCAGAGGCCCTGGGACAGGTGTCTGTGCAGATGCCGGTGCGTCTGTCTGCAGAGGACAGCTTTCTGTGATCCATTTTACACACCAGCAACAAATCTGTAACACTGACTCTGTTCGTGATGATGTTTACGGCGATGTCAGCTCCCACTGAGTACTGCATCTTTCTAAAGCGGTAATCTTCAGACTATTTCTTTAATTAAATCGTTTTAGATGTCTATTGCAATTTCAGATGTATAAATATTAACATAATGATCCACATGTGTCGTACATTTGCACGATAACAGGCTCAAACACAGTCTGTGATCTTTAAGTCATTTGAACCTACCCAGATATTGCTTTCTGCAGTGTAAAACTAACATGAGAAAAGTCCAGATTTTAAGGAGATTTTAAGGAGTGGTGCAAGAAAATGTATTCGAGTACGACCACCTCTGGCCAGGTTTAAATAATTTTGAGCATTTTTGGAACTCTGTGGATAATATAAAATATGAGCGTAAGCAGAGGGAGTGTGTTTGTGTTTGTGGACTGGAGCTGCTTGGGGTCAAAAAAGATTTCACCGACTAACATCTGTGAGTGAAGGCCACATGACAGAGACAGAGGGATGGAGGGGGAGAAAAAAAGAAGAGAGGAGAGGAAGGGGGATAAAGAGGGATAGGAAGAGAATGGAGAAACAAATGAAGGAATTGAGAGAGGAGAGAGGAACAGGATGTATTGGACAAACAAATGAAGAGACAAAGAGAAAGATGGAGGGAAAGGAGAGAAGTAGGGGAGAGAATAAGCAGGGGGATAGAAAGAGGAGAGGTGGTGAGAGAGGGAGAAAGCGAGAGAAGTAAGGGATGATATGAAGGTGAGAGAGAGAGGAGAGAAAGAGAAGAGGGAACAGGACTAAATAACATCTGAAGAACAAACCAGGCAATGGACAGTGAAAGAGTGATAGGGGAGGAAGAGAGATTTCATCCTTCGTTCATGTGCTTGGGTCTCATTAGACAGAGTGCTCAGACTGACAGTGACGTCAATAAGAACTGGAGATGATGGATTCCCCCTTTTACTCCCCCTCCTCTTTCTCTATCCCTCTCTCTTTCTCCCTCCCTCCATCCCTCTCTAACCCTCTCTCTGCCCCATCACGTCTCTGTCTCTCTCCTTTTTTGTCCTCTTTCTCCCCCCTTCTCATGCCCTGTCTCTCTTTCTCTCTTCCACCATCTCTCTACTCCCTCCCCTTTTCTTTCTCTCACACCTTTCCCTCATTCTGTTTTCTCTCTCTCCCTCCATCTCTCTTTCTTTCTATCACTCTCTCTTTGACCCCACCATGTCTCTCTCTCCTCTGTGCTTTCTTTCTCTTCCCTTCTCTGCTTCTTGTTCTCCTTCCCCCATCTCTCTCCCTCTTTTTGCTCCATTTCTCTCTTTATCTTTCACTCTCTCCCTTTATCTCTGTTTCTTCCTTCCTCTCTCTCAAACCTCTCTGTCTCATCTTTCTGTCCATCCATCTTTCTCTCCCACTTTCATTCTGTCCCTCCCTCTCTCCCTCTCTTTCTCCCCCCATTCTCTCCATTTCTACCTCTTTCTCTCTCTTTGTTTCTTTGACTGACCAGGCCTGGACAAAACTGAAAACGCACTTGGAATAAATGCGCTCCAATCTACAAACTCTGCATTATGAAACAGTGTTCTTGTTTATCATTGTTTAAAGCTCTACTGTGGAACTTTTCTGCTCTTATACCGCGTGTGGGAGGAGAGTGGAGCCGTTTACACCTGAAAACCGAACCACAAAGATTCTGCTGATGTGCCACACGGGATTCAGACTGCTCAGCAAAACTATCTTTAACCATGGGCCCTCCACACTGGGAGTCTGCAACTGGTCACATTTTATACAGCGCTTTTCCACCTTCAGGCTCAAAGGATTTTACATCATGGAATCAGTCAAACACACACACCCACACACAGTAGGTGGGTTAAAGGGCCCATATTACGCTACTTTCTCATCTATGTTCTAATCTTGTTTCCTCATCACAAACAGACCTGGAGTTGTGTTTTGCTTCACTGACCACATTTACATGATGTTTTTATTTATTTATTTTTTATTCCGAATTACTCTACCTCTAGGCTACTGTTTCCCTAGCAAAAGACCAGTGGATGAAAGTCCGAAGCGAGGACTTGTGGAGCCGGGTCGTCCAGATTGAGTCAGAAGGGCCCAACAAGCATGAGCTCAATGACCGCAGTTTTTTAAAGAAGAATAAACATTCACATGATCGAGGAATAAATCCATTTGGCTTTAAAATCGGAATAAAGCATCTACTTATATAAATAAATAATCATTTTCATGAAGAATTAAGTGTTTACATGGTCCTTTTAAAGCAGAATTACTTTTTAGTCAGAATTAAATACTTTTTATTCATAATTAAAGCTCTCGTGTAAACGTGGCAATTCACCCATGTGTAACACACAAACCCTGCATATTTAAGCTTTAGAGTTCTTCTGAATTTCTCTGAAATTGAAAACACTCTGTTCCACCTTGTGATGTCATGTGGTAAGAAGGGCTTCAGAGTTTTTTAAGTCCATATACCTTCACTAGAATCATTTGGTTTATTTCAGATATAGAATTGCATTTCTCTTCTCTGCTGATTTAAAGGTAAAATGGACCTGTTAACTTGAAAACTACTACTTCATGACATCACAAGGTGGAACAGAGCATTTGGAGCTTTGGAGATGCAGACAGACTAATAATAAAGAATTACTCAAACATGTGTGAATGATGTGTTTTTGATGAGGTAACAACATTATGACATGGCTTAAAGCTGCATAAAGCTGCATTTTTTTTCTTTTTTCAGAGTATCTTAAAACTTTTTTTATCAGTGTTTGCTAATGTGTGCATTATGTCACCATGGTAACTGCTAAATATGCCACCATAGATATGTATGCAGAACAACCCCAGTGTGGCATCACTGCAGAGTACCAGTTGTGTTATAGCACTGGAACCTGTGTAGAATAAATTGTGCTATAGTCCACTATGTATGTGTGTGGCATGTGAGTATGTGTGTGTGCATTTATGTGTGCAGATTCTTGTGTGTGCATATACTTGACTGTGTGTATATGCTTGTGTGTGTGTGTGTATGTGTCTCTGTGTGTGAGTGTGTCTCTGTGTGTGTGTGACAGCTGATGGACTAGCTGGACTCTCATTACAGGTGCTGCCCAGGTGCCCTCGAGCAACACACTCATCAAACGGGAAGCATCTGGAGATTTGGACCTGGATGCTTGTGTCACCCATTTATTTTATGTGCTGTCAGTCAGAGCGGAGGAAGGAGACGAAGTGAGGACCCGAGGAGAGATCTGCTCCATACATCTAAATAATTGATCCAGTGGGACTTGTAAAGGGCTGAAAAGTGTCACCAGAAATACCAACATGGCAATGCTCACATGGACAAATGTTTGGGTTAAGATCATTTACAGTGTAAGAAGGCATAGGCTACTCATTTCACTAAAACATATGTAACATCAGACTAAATAAACATGATTACCAAACACAGAAAGTAGAAAAAAAAACATAATTAGCAAGAATGAGTATACCAGAGACTGATATCAAAAATGTAGAACACGCCCAATTTGATAACCCAAAGAAATAAATACCATAAAATACCAAATAAGAGCCAGGGCTTTTATTTGTTTCAATCACTTAACAGACCAGGCATTTGTTTAAGACCAGGCAGCAATTTGGGGCAGACGATTAATTCCTTCCTCTTAAAAATCAGAAAAAAAGGGAGCATCTGGTACTCAAACTCTTTTAACCAGTATGACTATAATTCAGGCGACTTTCTATACAGACATAGGTGAGTTAATTTGAAATGTTACAGCAAAATATCAACGGAGCAGAGTTTCCCCACATTTGAAAGTGACTCCTCAATTACAGAAAGTCATTAAAACCCTCCAGCATGGGGAAACTTCTTTAGCAAGTTAAAACAAATGACAGATGCAACAAATGGGGAGTGAGAATGTTCATCAACTGCATGAAGGCATGCAAGCTGTTTTTTCAGTGCTTATAATTTATGCAAATGAGCCATGTGGTTTTAAGTTTGGTTTCTGTAGAGACAATGTGAGTATCAGTCCTGCGTCCTGTTGTTGCAGCACGACTTCTGTCTTCGTACATTAGACTCAGCATTTATTTGGAACTGGCGGTTATTAATCAAAATATACACCTGCACCCAGAGTTTAAAGGGGGCCAAGCGATTAATTGGAACCCGGCTCTTATGTGGTATTTTTTTACGATATTGAAAGAAGACTCTGTAGTGCCACCTCAAGAATCAATTTTCATGGGGCCAATGGGAGCTCGGCCCTAATAAAAACATTAAAAAGAAAAT
Organism: Odontamblyopus rebecca; assembly: GCA_030686955.1. Classification (NCBI taxonomy): domain Eukaryota; kingdom Metazoa; phylum Chordata; class Actinopteri; order Gobiiformes; family Gobiidae; genus Odontamblyopus; species Odontamblyopus rebecca. Next base: position 13,102,144 of record CM060663.1, on the reverse strand, counting down.
AAAATCACCACAGGAAAATGAAAGATAACATGGAAAATAGGACATGTCAGAGCATGCAAAAAGATGTATTATTTTGCTTCCTACTAATACTACTTCCTACGACAGCTAATAAAACTACCAGTTTTAGTTTATGGCCTGGGTCTTTTTTCTCTTTCCTCACTTCCTTCTCCTTGATTCCTCTCCTTGATCCTGCATATTTCAGCTGTCAATCAAATATGTCATATTAAGTTGTGTCTTGAAGAAAACCACGAGGGAGGATTCAGGAGATCAGAGAAAAGAATCAAACTTTATCAGTCTCAGTGAGGAGTTTAGATCCTTTTCTCCTTCCTGTGTCTCCTCTGTGGGTGGGAGTTCCTCACCCATTTCCTGCAGAAGGAGAGGAATCAAGGAGAAAAGAAAAGGAAAGGAAAGGCCAGGCAAGGAAAGAATAATGATATATAAGCCCTATTCACACTTACTGGAAGACATTTGGAAACATGCGATGATGATGACGATGATGATGACGATGATGATGACGATGATGATGACGATGATGATGACGATGATGATGACGATGATGATGGCGATGATGATTTCCGGTGTAGTTACCGATGGATTCAGCAGCAGCGCTCTTCATAACCTGCCAAAGCTTTCCATGGGGGATGAGACTCTAATCTTCAATGTCACTTACAGGCAGCTGGTTTTAACTGATGATCTGTCAAACATAACAGAACTAGTGATGGCGAAAAAAAAAAAAAAATCATGACTGACCAACGACCCTCATTAACCGGTTAGAATCGGTTAACTGTTCAGTTTAAAATCTATTCTAAATGTAATCGCTATTTGAAATAACAACCATTTGGACTGGAGTTGTGCCTGCCGCCGGCTCTCACATGTGATAGTGTTGAAAATATAAGTGTTAGAAGCTCATGTGAAACATTGCCGTGGCTTATTTCAGAAAATGACCGCTACAAAGAGACGCCGGTTATAGACTGCTGAGTGCAAGACTGACAACGCCACACATGAAGCAGTTATACACTGACACGCACATAAGGCTCAGTTTAACCCAGCAGTCATGACTTTAGTCCACAGTATGCACAAAATCGTGCAGTATAAAATGCCATCCAATAGTCGTCTACACAACAAAAGCACTTCTGTGGCAACTCAAACAACTTGTTCATAGCAGCACTAAAGCGCTGCGGAGATAAACATAAACCCAGAGAAAGCACTCGGCATTGCAGAGTTAGCATGGTTAGCATAGTTAGCATGGTAGGTTGGCTTTTCTCACCTGTAGAAGAGACTTGAGGGTGTCTCTAATAATTTAGGGCACACTCACCCTCAGACTGTAGAACCATGCCATGCTCAAGTACAATTACGTAAGGTTCCATTTAACCAACGGTCAAAAAATTTGCCTTGCCTATTTAAAGCCCCGCCTACTGCCAATCACTCTCTCTCTCAGGCCGCCACCTCCGTTAGCCTTTATCTTAGTTTCACATATACAACACTTCATACATTACGTCCTCTCACTCCTCTACACCACTGACAATACAGACAACCACATCTCACTATTAGATCATTTTCTCTATTTTGGTTCTTATTTTAAATAAACCTATTTTAAATAAAACTAATTATTTTAAAGATATTTCTGTTGTCTGGCGTCCCTTTGTCATTGCCTTGAGCCAGGTTATGACACTATTCCCGGGCAAATCTGCATCTCAGTGTTTGTTGTTGTGTGCTTTTTCTATCTCTTTATTTTCTTGTAGTGTTCTTTTCTCTTTCAATCCCAGTTAATGTCAATAAAATAGAGCAATTTATGGACTTTGCCATAGGAAGTAACACAGAGTAGAAAGTGGGGCAGAGTTTTTACCACCAAGAGGAAAGTCGTCATCCGCATGTTTCCAAACATCTGCCGATTTGTGACGTAAGGTTGAACAGAGGCCATCGGATCAAGCCTGAAATACACACAACACTTGTACTTTTGACATCTCCAACAATTTTTATGGAAAACTTGGCCAACTTTGGCCAAAAGGCACTATCCATGTGCGATCAACAGTTATCACTTAGATTTCAATCCAAACAAAGCTGAAAAATCAACCTTTCACTGGAATAAACTCAGTGAAAAGTGTGTGCAGACCTGTAAGCAGAACAGAATGATATGAAAATCACAATCTCCTACTAAAGTCACTATCTTAGTAAATGGATCTCTAGCGCCCTTTTAAGTTTTTAAAAGAAAATCTATGGAATAAATAAGATTTTTAGAACTAAGTGAGTCAAATATATAATGATCTTGACCATAAGTAGTGCTGATTTAAGCACGTGTACTTTTCTAATTTGTTCCTTTCTACCTCAGTACATGGATACAAACTGAGGCCTGCAAAAAGACGCTCATCCTTGGAGCATATGGATCATTATGCAGACTACACAAAGTCTGAGTTAGTGCTGTTGGCGCTGTTGTCGGCTGCACTCTTCGTATCGCAGTTTTTCTACTAGGTTCAGCATCCACACTAAAGGCTAAATGAAGGTATCACTGAGGTAACACAAATATCTTTTCTGTTAATATCAGCATGTTTTAAGAGTCTGTAGAGCCTCCACAGTCTATTTAACCTGCTCTGGGCGTTAGCAGTAGCATTAGCTACAGTGCTCATTGTGGAAAATACAGAGTGGTATCGGATCAGTGATTTGGGCTGAGAACTCACCAATATTGATACCTGAAAATTGTGCAGTATCTGAGTTACCAGTATCAATATTGGAGCAACCCTATCTGAAACCCAAATAACGTGTGAGCCCTGATTGAGCTCATGAGCAAAGTGACCCAAAAGTGTCAAAACTCCAGAACAGAGGCACAGCATTGGATTTTTAACATTTTTAATTATTTTTTTTTAATCTATATCAGACTTGTTGTCATGATAAGCTGTGCTTTTCTTTGCTCTTCCTTCTTTAGCATGGTTCAAGGTACTGGCAGTACTTAAACTGCCTGTTAAACTTCACTGCTCTGAGATCCTACGCTGTGGCTGCCTTTGTCTTTGTCAAGCTTGGTGGGGCAGGAGTTGTTGTTGGGACCTCAACAAACTGATGGTAGGTCTCTGTGGTAGAAACACAAAATAATAGGAGTAGTAGTTGTTGTGTTAATAGTGGGATTAGTAAGTAGTAAATGGTAAAATTTTTAATTGCTCTTTTCCACCTTCAAGGCATTCAAAGCGATTTAAGTAGTGTAGTAGTAGACATAGCAACAGTAGTTGTAGTACTATTACTAGTAGTAGTAGGAGTAGTAGGAGTAGTAGCAATAGCAACAGTAATAGTAGTAGTTTTGTTGTGTTTATAGTGGTAGTAGTGGTATTATTAGCTGCAGTGGTTTTAGTAGTTAGTAGTAGCAGTAGAAGTTGTAGTCCTCATTATAAATATTGACCCATTGTCCATCTATGATGTTTTGAAAGGTCAGTCAATATAGTAACTGTTATGACAGGTCTAAGTAATTGTAAAAGGAGCAGTAATAGTAGTTGTTGCAATAGTAGTGACAGTAACCTCAGCAGTAATAGCACTAAAATTAGTAGTATAAGTAATACAAGGAGTAGTACTTTTAGTCAGATCCACTGACCCACAGGTTGGCTGGTGTGATTCCATCTCCCACCTCTCTTAACCCACCTCACCTCCAGTGTCTGCGTACACTGGTGTATGAATGTGTGTGTGAATGGGTGAGCGGTTCCTTGTTGTAAAGCGCTTTGAGTGCCTTGAAAGGTAGAAAAACGCTATAAAGATGTGACCATTTAAAAATAAAAGAAGGATTAATGAGAGAATAGGGTGACACAGAGTTAGACTGTGTCAAATCTCATGAGTGTTAAAAAGATGTAAGTCTGTACCAGTTTGTTCATTTTGCTGGAGTGAAGTGAAGCGGTGCTCTGGCTCGTTCTGCTCTAGAGTCAGCTGCTCTTTGGCTCCTTAGTGAAATGAGAGGAGCAGCTTCTTTTATACATATTTGACTGCACAACCTATTATTATATTACATTATAGAAAGCATTATTTAGGAACAAGAGCAACACCCAACAACATCAAGAACAACAACAAATAATGGACTAATGACCCACAGGCATGAAGATTATGCCTTGATAATTACACAACTGTCATTGAGCAATCACAATTATACCGAGTACCAACAGAGTTATAATTAGACTCATAATAGATAGGATTAGACTAAAAGAAGTACATGACAGCTCTTTTATTTTGTAAAGTGAAGGTTTAAACTGTCACAAAAATGTCTTCCTCGTCGAGAAATTATCTACATTCTTGGATGGAATTCAGATGTGTTGATGACATAGGTAGAGGGATTCTTTTGGACTCGGCTTCTTCCTGTATTTTGGTACCTTTCTTCTCAACTGTTTCCCACCAACTGCCACTTAACTGATGTAAACTCTGATAAATATGAAATATATCATATGACAAAGGTACGTTCCACCAAACCTGGTGTAAGGAAGTAAGGAAGGAGTATGTATTCTCTAAGTTTTGAAAGAGTCTCCTATACTTAAAGAATGGTAGTTGAATTTATTGATTTCATAGTTTTGAGTCAAAGCAGCAACACGTGGCCTTTGTGGATGCAACTTTTGCTAGAAAATAGAGTTTTGGGGCACCATTATAATTATTTAATAATTAATTGAACATTTGATCAGAAAGTTTGAAATTTTTTTCCATAACAGTGACTCATATCTGAAATAACATATAACATGATCAAGCAAACTTATGGTTTATGAATATTTATTGACCAAGTTAAAGAGCATTTAAATATGGAAATATGCAAATGACTGTAGGTTATCTTAGACAGGTATGAACACACAGGATTGTAAAGGAACCTGAGAAAAGGTACACTTTAAGAGTCTGACGTGATTGATTTTAAGCTGTCTGTGATATTTTGTGCATATACGACCAGAGAATGAAGCGTTGTGATGAGGTCCTATCCAGGTCCTTCGATGCGTCTGACATCTGCAGATGTCGTGCGGTCTGAGCAGCACTGGTCACTAAGGCTAATCAATCCAAAAGATTATTTGTCTACAAAAACGTAAATATTTAATTTTTGAAAGCTTTGCTTTGTGTCCAGGTACAGGCTTCATATGGAGAACTTCTGCGTTGTTCGTCCTTGATCCAACTGCATGTTGGGGCCGACTGCAAACATGTGGCGGAGGTCACAGATAAGTCTACTCCACTGAGTTTCAGTGGGAAAGGCTAGCTAAAAGAAGGGGTTTTATGACATCTTCTCACCTTACACATGAACCACAGGTAAAGTATGCACATAACATTCACATGATTTTACAAATCAACACTAAAACACAATTGTTGATGATAGTTCATCACAGAATCCTCAAGTTCATTCTTCTTTTCTCTGGAGAAGAGTTTTTCTATAGATTTTTCAATCAAAGTCCAAGTTGTTTTAATTGTCTGTGTTATCCATTTAATATATGATATTTGAAGTTAGTCAATATAGTGTCTTTATAAAGGAAACATGTATAGATATGCAGATCTTTTGTAAAAGCTCGTTACTCCTTGTGTGCATATTCCTTGAGTCTTTGTGAGTCTCATGATAAGTTGAATTTAAACAGGATATTGTCTCTGCAGAGCACAAGCCACTAATCTTGATTAAGTGGAAACTGCAGACAAGAGTAGGGGTAGGTGATGTTAGCAGGGGCCAATAGCAAATTTCAATGGGAGAGTTCCCTCAGATAACGTCTATAGTCTGTGACCACTTTCCAAAATGGAAATAATTAAAACATTTGCTCATCTGAGCTGCTTCTTGGAGAAGCAGCTCAGATGAGCGGCGAAACGTCTTCTATCAAAACTTTGGTCCAGTTGACAAATTTAACTCTACGTTGCCATGGATGCTACCTGGACGAATGAGGGTTTCTACACACACCATTGATTCTTAAAGACAAACTGACACGTTAAAGCCACACGGTAACTTTCTGGAGGGGTCATGTCACCTGCTTGATTTTATGTAAATTTTAAATTAAAACCATAATTCACAATATTCTCCATGGAGATAGATGAGTTTTATGCCATACACTGTGGAATATAAATTCAAAGAAACAACATTTCCAAGTCAGATGCAAGCCCACTGTTTGGAGCTTTTTAAATTTTAGCCATCCGAATGGGCTAGTGACAGACAGCACACATGTTATGACTCATGTTTGTCTTTAGTTTTGTATTTTTATTACTTTTATTTACAGATGACCACAGGTCATAAACCTGAAAAACAAAGAAATAACCAACATTACAAATATTTTCATTGAAAATATAATGCAACAACAATACATCAAACATTAAACCATGCATCCATCCATCTTCTCCCGCTTAATCCGGCTGGGTCGCAGGCACCTGACCCCCCCCCATGAACCCCTCTGCAGGTGGTGAGCCCACAGGAGGGTGGACATCATGGTCCTTGATGTTAGTTCATAGGGGAGCTGCATGTTTTGAGTTAATTAATATAAATTAACTTCTAGACGTCAGGAAGTTTGAAGCCTAACAGTTTTGCTCAGACTCCCAGCCTGATGTTTTCTTGTTGCTTCTATAAGAATTCAAGTGTGAACAGAAGAGCGTTATGCTACATCACAGTTTTCATGTTGTTACATATTAGTTTATCTGCTGATATGATGATTCATGCTTGTAACTGTGAATAAAAGAGGCAAACGGAGAAAAAATATGATTTGACTAAAGTCTTGTGGGACTCAGAATACAATTTCAGGCTACAGACAGTTTCTTTCAAGTCTTTCATTTGGTTAATCAACATGCTAGTCAGAGGATCTGATCACTCCACCAATGATTTTTACATCAAGAGTGGGATTCTGACTGCCACCCTTTGGGTCAGAGGACAAAAGCTCTACCAACTGAGCTACAGTCGCCCCATCATCAAATTTAGTCAATAACAGAGGATGGCTGTGGTTTTGTTCCTGTAGATTATTATTAGTATAAATATTGTCCAGTGCTTTTGGTCACTTTGGGATTATTACACATTTTATAACTTAAAATAATGTCGACATTTGGCAAAACTGGCAAATGCAAATGGAGCATTTTGGCATGCTCCGGGAAGACTAATAAAATTAATGGATTTTAAGGATGGTCCTTGAATACAACTTCACAAATGTGACAGTAGGCTGGTGGAGTGTTTGTCCCCTGATCAGAAAGTTGGGGGTTCAAATCCCACCCTCGACATAAACATCATCAGTTGAGTGTTTGGCTCCACTGACCCACAGGTTGGTGGTGCATGTAGTCACTGTGTCCTTAGACAGGACACTTAACCATTTCTTTTCTTTCCCTAGTATCTGTGTACATTAGTGTGTGGGTGCTTCCTTGTTGTAAGTGCTTTGAGAGCCTTGAAGGTGGAAAAGTGACTATTTGACCATTTAAGTGTTGTCTAAAGAGAGTAGTCATGCTCCAGACGGGGGGATTCATGAGGCGTGTTTAGACCAGTGGTAAAATGTTCCACAGATATTTGTGTTAGAGTGACTCACTGTGGACTCTTCAGATCACTTGATGTTTTCAGACAGAAGAAAAGAAAGAAAAGGAGACTTCTTTATTGTCTGTGTGTTTAGTAGAAGGGTTCCCTGGGCACTGCAGTGCTCTACTTTCTTCACTCTATTTAAAGTGCATATGACAGATCTGATGATCATTCTCTCACTTTATTTGGTGGAATAGTACCTGTTGCACACTCACATTCACACTCAAAAAGTGAAAAGTACCATTTTTTAAAAAGTTACTTAAAGGTGCATTGCGTAACATTTCTAGTGGAGGGTCCGCCATTTGCTTATCTCCATGAAAATGTTATTGCTTTGTGTAGAATGTTCCACAGTATGGATTAAACCATCCATCACAAGGGAGACGAGCAGGTTACAGCACTATGCTACATTACAGGTCAGATCTATGGAGAGTCGCCGCTATTCACAGAGGGAATGATTGTATTTTTGAGCAATAGAAGCATCTGTAATGAATGGATGAATGCTAAATAGAAATGTTTAATGTCATACCATGGAACATTCCAGGCAAAGCAATAACTTCTCCATGGAGACAGGCAGCTGGAGGACACATCACCAGAATGAACCCTTAACCCCTGAAGACGTAAGTGCAATTTTAGTACATTTCTCCTCGCCTGGATTTTTTTCTTAATTTTGCTTTTAAAACTGCCCCTTTTACCCTATAATGATGTGTTATACATTATACATTTTTTCAGTACAGCCTGTTATTTCACAATCTGCTGCTGTAGTTGTGTCATGTGACTGTAATAAAAGCTACAGGGCTAGAAATAGAGATGAAAAAAAAATAAATAAATAAACAGAAAATAAAATTCACATTCTTTTATACAAAACACACAGCAAACATGTATAAACAACTTTTTGGACATAAAAAAGGCTTAATTTAGGGCCTTAGCTACAAAAATGCAAAATATCAAGTCTGTAAGTAAATTAATTATTATTGTCCTAAAAACAAACAAAAAAAGTGTAATCGCTCCATTACTTTTCTGGTGCCAATCATGGAAACAGCTCCTGTAAAGTCCAGGGCCAGAGCATAGAACAGAGCCACATCACTTGTAATGCATGTCCATGGTGTTTATTACATTTGTATTTGTTCATTTTGAGTGAAATAAACCTTTCAAATAAAAATAGAAAGGGATTATGCACACCAAGATGCGTAATTTGCCATGTACATGAGAATTAACTCCACTTAGAGCGTCTTTTTTGATCTCTAAAAGCAAACACAGCTGAGAGGAGTCGGCCATCTTGACTCACTTCACTCTTTGGCAAAGTTTTTGCCGATAAAAATGGATTGAAGCGCATGTGTTTGGCTGAAAACAAAGTTCCTATTGGACACTCGTTTTGCGCACGTCATCACGCAGCGTGCGTGTGACGTAGGATAATGATGTCCAGAAACCGCGATGTCTGCGCTTTCAGAGGGAAAAAAAGTACATTTCTATCTTTTACGGTTTGAAAGTTATGCGCAGTTATATAAAACATATTCCTCATTATCATATACGATAACGTAGGTCTTCTTAATATATAAATAATGAGGTGAAAAAATTAAATAAAATAGAGATAGACTAATTAGGTCTTGTACAAAGCTCTAACTTATGGCATCAGATTTCCCCCATGCCTTTTGACCTGTTCTCCGTCTGCATTTTAAACCTCTCTTTTTAGCATGTTATGACATTACATGAACCCAGTCTGAGCACCCAAGGGACACTCCTGTTCTCAGCCTGAACCAGGGGAGCCGGGGCAAATATGGCAGTGATGTATGACACCGCTATGAATTATGGGTCCAAAATGGGCGCATGTCCGATCTGGTTAGCTCTCTGTGCTGATCACACCAAGAGCCGCTTTGAGATGCAAATGAGACACCGCACACAATGTAAAGGAGAGGGGCCTTATATTTACTCCAGCGTGATTTATGAAGACTTCTCAAGGTTGTGCTGGACTAATGTTGATGTCTTTTCTAATTATGTTTTAAATCTTTGACAAAATTCATTTACAAGCAGGAAAAGGGCATGAAGGGGAGCAGTACATGTGTGCAGTACAGATGGGCCAAATGAAGCTGTGGTGTAGTGAAGTGGTCTCAGGTTCAGCCCCTTGCACCTTACTGTCATATTGTACCTTAGGTCAATGAATTATTTAAACAAAAACAACAAATAATACTATTTGTAAATCATTGTTCGTTGATATAGTAGCAAATAATTTACACTGCCAAAGGAGTAAAATTAATTTAGAGTAGAAATAAAGATTACACTTTTTACCTATATTCATGGCAAAGGAGAAATTCAGTTCTCTCAACTGGACAAACATTTTTTGATAAAAAATACATTTCATAGCTCATCCAAGCAGCTTCTTCAGTTCTGGTCAGATGCTGGTGGACACTGCCTTTAGACACTTTAGTGAGAGAGTAGCTAACACTTTAAGGAGAAAGGAGCTAACTCCTAAGTCAGAAAAAAGAACTTTGTTTTGAGAGTGGAGTTAAAGAGGTTGTATTTTTTAGGAAAGACAATCCATCTTTGAACAGAGATGGAGGGCTCAGATGTCATTACAACTCCATTCTCAAACCTAATTCAAAACAAAAAAAAAAAACAACAGTGATTGGCTGTAGGCTCAGACATGGGAAGACCCCACCAGGGGACTGAATGATTCTCTTATGCCTCAGGTACAGTTCATACTTAGCGTAGTTCAATAGGCCGAGCCAACAAACTGAAACTGTAAACAAGTAGTTGTGTTTGTTTCAGAGTAGTTTCAGAGTAGTTAGCTCCTCCCTTTAAGCAGATATAAGTCAGTGTCCACCAGCGTCTGACCAGAACTGAAGAAGCATTAGTAAGAAAAAACAAAAACAACTTTTGTCCAGTTGACAGAATTTAATTTCTCCTTTGCCATGGATATAACCTGGAGGACTGAGCGAGTACACAAATACATATATACAAATACATATATACATGTTATTAAAATGACTTACATACATATTATTTGAACTGAGCAGAATAAATAATGAACACTACTTTTAGTGTTTTTGACGCTGTGCAGAGTAAATAAACCACTCCTGTCAAACACTGCTTTGTGTCATTATTTCACTCTAAGAGTGTAATATTCAGTCTGAATATTTCACCCTGATATTACTCTGTAGAGACTTGGAAATACAGTAACATTTTACTCTTTAAGTGATATCAAGTCTCCAAGTCTGAGTAAAAGAAATATACTCCTCCTATGACAGAAATAATATTGGAATTAAGTAAAGAATTGTACAGTGTAGTACTACAACAACAGATGCAGATTTCAACCTAGTTTGAGTCAGTGTAATCTTTCATTAGTCCAGGAATGGTCCAGTCCAAAGCTAATCAGATATAGACAGAGGAGTTTCAGGCTATAACTTCAGTCTCCCTTTAGGGTAGCTCAGGGCAGTATGAATTCTAGCTCCACAGACTGGTTTAAATTAAAAATGAGTTGAACCATCTCAGTTTCATAAAAGAGGTCCAGATGACTACCTTTTCAACCTTTCTGACCAGCCTGTAGTCTTTACTCATTCACTGCACACTTGGAAACGAGGCTGCCAGTCAGCTCCATCCCACTCTCAACCACACTTTCATAGTAGACAATGTGGGTGAAGCGTCTTGCCTAAGGACACAATGACAATGTTTGGTTTGAATCACAGACAGTGGGGTTACACAAAGCTCTCATGAGACACTGCCGCCCAATATCACTATATAAGGTTAAGGTCCACTTTAATGTCCCTGTAGGGAAATTTGTCCTCTGTATTTGATCCATCCTTCACTGTCACTGGTGCAACCTACCTTAGCAGGAGCATTTGATCCAGGCATAAGGAGAACATGCAAACTCCACACAGAAGGGGAATCGAGGCCAGAATATTCTTGCTGTGAAATGTGAGTTTTGGTCACACATTTGCTGCACTGTCATACATCTCTGGGCCTATTCACGAGACAAAGACTGGCACTGTCTCCTCTGTCTCTACAACTGAGGGGAAATGAGGCAGCAGCAGCTCAGTTGGTAGAGTGTTTGTCCACTCACCCACAGGTTGGCGGTGTGATTCTAGCTCCCAAAAATGAATGCTGTTGTTGTGTCCTTGGACAAGACACTTGCGTACACTGGTATGTGAGTGGTTCCTTGTTGTAAAGCGCTCTGACTGCCTTGAAGGTGGAAAAGTGATGACATTGATGACATTAAATGCATTGACTCCAGAGCTCTTAATGGTGCATTGCGTAACTTTTCTGGTTTTATAGTTTAGAAAAATCTAGCAAAACAACATTCCCACTGTGAGCATTGTTGCCTCTCCACAGATCTGACCTGTACCTTGGTTTGGTCTCTGTGAAGATGAAAGATTTCATATCATACTGTGAAACATTCCAGAAAAAGGAATAGCAAACACATCTACAAACACATTTGGAGGACCATCCACCAGAAAAGTTACACAATGCACCTTTAATATGTGATTTTTTGAAAATGAATGGGAAATGTACTTGTGGCTCCATAAACACATTTCCATTCCAAAGAATTTGTGACGGAAAATTCTTTTATGACCTGCTGTTGTTCTGTTGTAGTTCATGTGTTTGTTGTTTATTGAATGAGCAGAGAGAGAAAGAGAGAGGAGGATGAAAGAAAGAGAGAGTAAAATGGAAGAAGAGAGGGAGAGAAAGAGAGAGGAGGATGAGAGAGAGAGAGAGAGAGAGAGATGGAAGGAGAGAGAGGGAGAAAAAGAGAGGAGGATGAAAGAGAAAGATGAAAGAAGAGGGTGGGTAAAGCCAGACAGCAATATAGAGAAAAGGGAAAAATAAAGGAGAGAGAGTAAGAGAGGGATTAAAGAGAGCGATAGAGATGGAAGATGGGAGAGAGGGATAGATAAAGAAAGAAAGAAAAAGGTAAGGAAGAGAGAGAATGAAAGAGAAAGGGGAGGAAGAGAGAGGGAGGGGAGGGAGCAAGAGTGAGGAGGGAGAGAGAGAGGATGAAAGAGAAAGATGAGGGAGAGAGGAGGATGAAAGAGAGGGGGAGAGAGAGATGATGGAAGAGAAAGAGGGAGATATAGATGATGAAAGGAGAGGATGAAATAGAAAGAAAGAGAGAGAGGAGGGAGAGGATGAAAGTGAAAGAGGAGGGGGAGAGAGGAGGAAGAGAGGAGGATGAAAGAGAAAGAGGACTGAGAGAGAGGAGGGAGAAAGAGAGAGGGGAGAGAAAGGAGGGAGAGAGTGGATGAAAGAGAAAGAGGACTGAGAGAGAGTGGAGGGAGAAAGAGAAAGGATGGAAAGAGAGGATGAAAGAGAAAGAGGAGAGAGAGGGAGAAAAGAGGGAGAAAGAGAGTGGAGGGGGAGAGAGGAAGAAGAGAGAGAAGGAGAGAAAGAAAGGATGAAAGTGAAAGAGGAGGGAGAGATGAGGATGAAAGAGGAGGAGGAGAAAGAGAGGAGAGCAAGATGTTTCCTGGCTGCTGCTCGGATCGCCTCCAAATATGATGTCATCCCCAATCTCATCAGAAGAACTGGCCAAATGTGTCCTCTCCAGGCTCCCATCCGCCCGATCGCCCATGACAGTGCACCAGGGACCAGCACACAGGGGGCAGGGAGGGAGGGAGAGGGTGAGAGAGAGAATGAGAGGAAGAAGAGAGGGAGCTACACAGAGGAAACAAAAAGGGGAGGGTGAAAGAAACAAGGGTGAGATGGAGAGAGAGAGCAAAAGCAGAAGAGAGGTATGGCAGTGTTTATGTCAGTATTTAGTTCAGATTTGACTAAAATGCAGTTTTATTTGCCTCTCCCTCTGTTCTCCCCTACACACTCACAGCGAAAGAGAGAAGGAAGAGAGAGGATGAGGCAAACAGAGAGAAAAAGTCGAGGAAGAGAGAGCAGAGAGGGATGGTTGCAGAAGGAGAGGATTCCCCATGAGTCACTGCCAAAACATCCTCTCAGTGTGAGAGAGAGGGGGAGTAGAGACAGAAGGAACAAAAGAGAGGGCAGGAAAGAGTGGGGTTAGAGAGAGAGGAGGATGAGGAGGAGAGAGAGGAGGGAGGGACAGAAAGTAAGGAATAAATCTGCACATAGAAATGATGGAAAAGTGGATAGCAGGTGGTGCTGAATGTTTAAAGGAAGGATATTGCTCAAAAATCTCTCCCAGGCCCAATTCACACCCTCCTTACGGTTAGCAGAACCTGCCCAAAGCTCCGCCCACAAGCCTACGTCACCTGTGCTCACAACAATATACAGAAGCATGATACAAAACTGTGCACAGCAACTTCACAAACATGTGAAATACACACCAACTGACTTGATGAAGCAAAACAAAAGTGAAACTAATTAAACATTTAAATACATGTTTTTGCCGAATACAGCATTTTCAAAACAATAAAAGGTAACATGGCTGTACTGGGCCCTCTCTCTGCTAGCCCAGTCCCTATTATCTTGGCCTGCATTATCAGAAGTATAATACTCCCTACAACAGAAGCATAGCCACCCTGGATGCACTGGACTGCTTTAGAATGCCAGTGTCAGGCCTCTTCTCTTTAAATCTCAATACTTCAAGTTATTCTACAAAGCAGGACTAAACCAGGACTCAAGCAGGACTCATGCAGGAGTAAACCAGGATTCAAGCAGAACTAAACGAGGACTGAAACAGAACTCAACCAGGACTAAACCAGGACTGAAGGAGACTAAATCACGACTCAAGGAGAACTAAACCAGGACTGAAGCAGAACTACATCAAGACTGAAGTAGAACTAAACCAGGACTAAAGCAGAACGACACCTGGACTGAAGCAGAACTGAACCAGGACTAAACCATGACTGAAGGAGTCTAAACCTGAATTATGCTCCAAATGTCAATGTGAGTGTCAAGTGTCAAGTTGACAGAGTGACAAGTGAGCATGTCTCTCATATGCTCACTTGTCACTCTTCTTTCTGTCTTCTCCCTCTCTCCTTTTCTCTCTCTCTCTCTCCCTTCCTCTCTCTCCATCTCCTCTCTCTCTCTCAGTGTGTAGAGTTGGAGTCTAAGTGGATTTCCTACAAAGACCATAATCCTTTGCTGCGTGTCACCTCAAGCCTGAGCACTCGAGTGAGGACAAGAGTCTGCATGATCCTTATAAAAGAGAGGGGGAGAGAGGAGGACAGAGGGAGGGAGACGGTAAGGAGAGAGAAGAGGGAGGGAAATAGAGAGAAAGACAGTGGAAAGTCTGACAAGAGAAAGGGGGAAGAGAGGAGAGGAAAAGAGGGGCCGAGAAAGAAGGGAATTAAAGGAGCAAAAATACATATGAGGAAGGGGGAGAAAGAGGAAGAAATGGAAGAGCAGAGGAGTAGAGAAAGAGAGAGATGAAAGACGGGAGAGATGGGAGGTTGAGTGACTTCCTCAGTTCGTTGGTGGGAAGTAAAAATCTACATAATCAGGACTAAAGCTGCACTTTATGGAGACGCTCTGATCCAGCGCTACAGAAAGGAAGGGAGGGACAGAGAGGAAAGGAGGGAGAGAGACACTGTGATCCACAGAGACAGAGAGGGAGGGAAACTGGGAAGGAGGGAGGGGGAGAAAGAGGCATTTTATGAGAGAGAGGAGATACTCTGATTAACTGCTTCAAGAAGAAAGATGGACAGAAGGAGGAGAGGAGAGAGAGAAAGGGGATGGGATGGAGAGAGGGAAGGATGGGAGAGAGGGACGGAGTGAGAGGGAGGGATGGGAGAGGGATTGAGAGAGGAGGAAAGAAGGAGCAAGAGAGTATAGATGCTCTGATCCACTGCTACAAGAAGAGAGAGAGAGATGGAGGGATGGGAGTGAGAGGGGCAGAGAGGTGGAGGAGAGAGGCTCTGATCCACTGCTACAAGGAAAGAGAGGCAGTCACTTGCGGCGAGGTTTATGACTGGTGAGGCACTGACCTTTTCTGAGCCAGATTTACACTAAACATGTTTTCGATGCATATGGGGCGTATTTACATGCTAAATACACTGGACATGCGGAGTTTCCTCCTGGGATCAAATTAATATGGAAAACGGGGAGTTTTGGTCCAAAAAAGAAGGAGAAAAAGCAGATGAAGTTGTTTCACAGGCACTGCTTGATTTATCAAGGTGCAAAACTATGTGGATATTTGGAAACATTGGAAAGACAGGTGTAAAATATATGAGGATAGATAGTAAAAAAATACAAGTAAAAGTGAGTGGGTCTACACTTGCTAATTCAACTTAAAAATGCCAAATCATTACGCAGTTTTGAAGGCAGTCAGGGCATAATAAACTGACATGATCACACTAAGAGACCCAGCATCCCAGCAGCTGCCCTGTCCAACAAATCAGGCTTTCATGTGTTTGTCTCACATCCTTAAAGTCCTGGCAGCAGAGACCTGGGGTCCACATTGAGGATAGTGGTCCTTTCTAAAATCAGACTGGTTAGTTGTTGTTGTGTTGTTATATTCTCATTCTCACTCTCACATACATACATTCTCACTCACATACATATATTCTCACTCTCACATACATTCTCACTCTCACATACATACATTCTCACTCACATACATACATTCTCACTCACATACATACATTCTCACTCTCACATACATACATTCTCACTCTCAGATACATACATTCTCACTCTCACATGCATACATTCTCACTCTCACATACATTCTCACTCTCAGATACATACATTCTCACTCACATACATACATTCTCACTCTCATACATACATTCTCACTCACAAACATATATTCTCACTCTCACATACATATATTCTCACTCACATACATACATTCTCACTCTCACATACATACATTCTCACTCACATACATACATTCTCACTCACATACATACATTCTCACTCACATACATACATTCTCACTCACATACATACATTCTCACTCTCACATACATACATTCTCACTCTCACATACATACATTCTCACTCTCAGATACATACATTCTCACTCTCACATACATACATTCTCACTCACATACATACATTCTCACTCTCACATACATACATTCTCACTCTCACATACATTCTCACTCACATACATACATTCTCACTCACATACATCCATTCTCACTCACATACATACATTCTCACTCTCATATACATACATTCTCACTCTCACATACATTCTCACTCTCACATACATACATTCTCACTCACATACATACATTCTCACTCTCACATACATACATTCTCACTCTCACATACATACATTCTCACTCTCACATACATACATTCTCACTCACATACATACATTCTCACTCTCACATACATACATTCTCACTCTCAGATACATTCTCACTCTCACATACATACATTCTCACTCACATACATACATTCTCACTCACATACATACATTCTCACTCTCACATACATACATTCTCACTCTCACATACATACATTCTCACTCACATACATACATTCTCACTCACAAACAAACAGACTCACTCTCACATACATACATTCTCACTCTCACTCACATACATTCTCACTCTCACATACATACATTCTCACTCACATACATACATTCTCACTCACATACATACATTCTCACTCTCACATACATACATTCTCACTCACATACATACATTCTCACTCTCACATACATACATTCTCACTCACATACATACATTCTCACTCTCACATACATACATTCTCACTCACATACATACATTCTCACTCTCACATACATACATTCTCACTCACATACATACATTCTCACTCTCACATACATACATTCTCACTCTCATACATACATTCTCACTCTCTAACATACATTCTCACTCTCACATACATACATTCTCACTCTCACATACATACATTCTCACTCACATACATACATTCTCACTCACATACATACATTCTCACTCTCACATACATACATTCTCACTCTCACATACATACATTCTCACTCTCAGATACATACATTCTCACTCTCACATACATACATTCTCACTCTCACATACATACATTCTCACTCACATACATACATTCTCACTCTCACATACATACATTCTCACTCACATACATACATTCTCACTCTCACATACATACATTCTCACTCTCACATACATACATTCTCACTCTCACATACATTCTCACTCACATACATACATTCTCACTCTCACATACATTCACTCTCACATACATACATTCTCACTCACATACATTCTCACTCACATACATACATTCTCACTCTCACATACATTCACTCTCACATACATACATTCTCATTCACATACATACATTCTCACTCTCACATACATTCTCACTCTCACATACATTCTCACTCACATACATACATTCTCACTCTCACATACATACATTCTCACTCTCACATACATTCACTCTCACATACATACATTCTCACTCACATACATTCTCACTCACATACATACATTCTCACTCTCACATACATACATTCTCACTCTCACATACATACATTCTCACTCACATACATACATTCTCACTCTCACATACATACATTCTCACTCTCACATACATACATTCTCACTCTCACATACATACATTCTCACTCACATACATACATTCTCACTCTCACATACATACATTCTCACTCTCAGATACATACATTCTCACTCTCACATACATACATTCTCACTCTCACATACATTCTCACTCTCATATACATACATTCTCACTCTCAGATACATTCTCACTCTCATATACATACATTCTCACTCTCAGATACATTCTCACTCTCAGATACATACATTCTCACTCACATACATTCTCACTCTCAGATACATACATTCTCACTCACATACATTCTCACTCTCACATACATACATTCTCACTCTCACATACATACATTCTCACTCTCACATACATTCTCACTCTCACATACATACATTCTCACTCTCAGATACATACACACTCACATACATACAGTCTCACTCTCACAAACATACATACTAACTCTCACATACATTCTCACTCACATACATACATTCTCACTCTCACATACATTCTCACTCTCACATACATACATTCTCACTCTCACATACATACATTCTCACTCACATACATACATTCTCACTCTCACATACATACATTCTCACTCTCACATACATACATTCTCACTCTCAGATACATACATTCTCACTCACATACATACATTCTCACTCTCACATACATACATTCTCACTCTCACATACATACATTCTCACTCACATACATACATTCTCACTCACATACATACATTCTCACTCTCACATACATACATTCTCACTCTCACATACATACATTCTCACTCTCACATACATACATTCTCACTCACATACATACATTCTCACTCACATACATACATTCTCACTCACATACATACATTCTCACTCTCACATACATACATTCTCACTCACATACATACATTCTCACTCTCACATACATACATTCTCACTCACATACATACATTCTCACTCACATACATACATTCTCACTCTCACATACATACATTCTCACTCACATACATACATTCTCACTCACATACATACATTCTCACTCACATACATACATTCTCACTCTCACATACATACATTCTCACTCACATACATACATTCTCACTCACATACATACATTCTCACTCACATACATACATTCTCACTCACATACATACATTCTCACTCTCAGATACATACATTCTCACTCTCACATACATACATTCTCACTCTCACATACATACATTCTCACTCTCACATACATACATTCTCACTCTCACATACATTCTCACTCACATACATACATTCTCACTCACATACATACATTCTCACTCACATACATACATTCTCACTCTCACATACATACATTCTCACTCACATACATTCTCACTCACATACATACATTCTCACTCTCACATACATACATTCTCACTCTCACATACATACATTCTCACTCTCACATACATACATTCTCACTCTCACATACATACATTCTCACTCTCAGATACATACATTCTCACTCTCACATACATACATTCTCACTCACATACATACATTCTCACTCTCACATACATACATTCTCACTCACATACATACATTCTCACTCTCACATACATTCTCACTCTCACATACATACATTCTCACTCACATACATACATTCTCACTCTCACATACATACATTCTCACTCTCAGATACATACATTCTCACTCACATACATACATTCTCACTCTCACATACATACATTCTCAC
Source organism: Odontamblyopus rebecca (assembly GCA_030686955.1). NCBI lineage: Eukaryota > Metazoa > Chordata > Actinopteri > Gobiiformes > Gobiidae > Odontamblyopus > Odontamblyopus rebecca. The sequence goes on along the minus strand of CM060663.1, from coordinate 13,082,505 downwards.
TCTCAGATACATTCTCACTCTCACATACATACATTCTCACTCATATACATAAATTCGCACTCTCGATTCATACATACATTCTCACTCTCACATACATACATTCTCACTCTTACATACATACATTCTCACTCACATACATACATTCTCACTCTCACATACATACATACATTCTCACTCTCAGATACATACATTCTCACTCACATACATACATTCTCACTCACATACATACATTCTCACTCACATACATACATTCTCACTCTCACATACATACATTCTCACTCACATACATACATTCTCACTCACATACATACATTCTCACTCACATACATACATTCTCACTCTCACATACATACATTCTCACTCTCAGATACATACATTCTCACTCACATACATACATTCTCACTCTCACATACATACATTCTCACTCTCAGATACATTCTCACTCTCACATACATACATTCTCACTCTCACATACATTCTCTCTCTCACATACATACATTCTCACTCACATACATACATTCTCACTCTCATACATACATTCTCACTCACATACATACATTCTCACTCACATACATACATTCTCACTCTCACATACATACATTCTCACTCTCACATACATTCTCACTCTCAGATACATACATTCTCACTCTCACATACATACATTCTCACTCTCACATACATACATTCTCACTCTCACATACATACATTCTCACTCTCACATACATTCTCACTCTCACATACATACATTCTCACTCTCACATACATACATTCTCACTCTCACATACATACATTCTCACTCACATACATACATTCTCACTCACATACATACATTCTCACTCACATACATACATTCTCACTCTCACATACATACATTCTCACTCTCACATACATACATTCTCACTCTCACATACATACATTCTCACTCACATACATACATTCTCACTCTCAGATACATACATTCTCACTCTCACATACATACATTCTCACTCTCACATACATTCTCACTCTCACATACATACATTCTCACTCTCACATACATTCTCACTCACATACATACATTCTCACTCTCACATACATACATTCTCACTCTCAGATACATACATTCTCACTCTCAGATACATACATTCTCACTCTCACATACATACATTCTCACTCTCAGATACATTCTCACTCTCACATACATACATTCTCACTCACATACATACATTCTCACTCTCACATACATACATTCTCACTCTCACATACATACATTCTCACTCTCAGATACATACATTCTCACTCTCACATACATACATTCTCACTCTCACATACATACATTCTCACTCTCACATACATACATTCTCACTCTCACATACATACATTCTCACTCTCACATACATTCTCACTCTCACATACATACATTCTCACTCACATACATACATTCTCACTCACATACATACATTCTCACTCTCACATACATACATTCTCACTCTCACATACATTCTCACTCACATACATTCACTCTCACATACATACATTCTCACTCTCACATACATACATTCTCACTCTCACATACATTCTCACTCTCACATACATATATTCTCACTCTCACATACATTCTCACTCTCACATACATACATTCTCACTCTCACATACATACATTCTCACTCTCACATACATACATTCTCACTCTCACATACATACATTCTCACTCTCACATACATACATTCTCACTCTCACATACATACATTCTCACTCTCAGATACATACATTCTCACTCACATACATTCTCACTCTCAGATACATACATTCTCACTCACATACATACATTCTCACTCTCACATACATACATTCTCACTCTCACATACATACATTCTCACTCACATACATACATTCTCACTCTCACATACATACATTCTCACTCTCAGATACATACATTCTCACTCTCACATACATTCTCACTCTCACATACATACATTCTCACTCTCACATACATACATTCTCACTCACATACATACATTCTCACTCACATACATACATTCTCACTCTCACATACATACATTCTCACTCTCACATACATACATTCTCACTCTCACATACATACATTCTCACTCTCACATACATACATTCTCACTCTCACATACATACATTCTCACTCACATACATACATTCTCACTCTCACATACATACATTCTCACTCTCACATACATACATTCTCACTCTCATACATACATTCTCACTCTCACATACATACATTCTCACTCTCACATACATACATTCTCACTCTCACATACATACATTCTCACTCACATACATACATTCTCACTCTCACATACATACATTCTCACTCTCACATACATTCTCACTCTCAGATACATACATTCTCACTCTCACATACATACATTCTCACTCTCACATACATACATTCTCACTCTCACATACATACATTCTCACTCTCACATACATACATTCTCACTCTCACATACATACATTCTCACTCTCACATACATACATTCTCACTCTCACATACATACATTCTCACTCACATACATACATTCTCACTCTCACATACATACATTCTCACTCTCACATACATACATTCTCACTCTCACATACATACATTCTCACTCTCACATACATACATTCTCACTCTCACATACATACATTCTCACTCACATACATACATTCTCACTCTCACATACATACATTCTCACTCTCACATACATACATTCTCACTCTCACATACATACATTCTCACTCTCACATACATACATTCTCACTCTCAGAGACATAAAATCTCACTCACATACATACATTCTCACTCACATACATACATTCTCACTCACATACATACATTCTCACTCTCAGATAGATACATTCTCACTCTCACATACATACATTCTCACTCACATACATACATTCTCACTCTCACATACATACATTCTCACTCTCACATACATACATTCTCACTCTCACATACATACATTCTCACTCACATACATACATTCTCACTCTCACATACATACATTCTCACTCACATACATACATTCTCACTCACATACATACATTCTCACTCTCAGATAGATACATTCTCACTCTCACATACATACATTCTCACTCTCACATACATACATTCTCACTCACATACATACATTCTCACTCACATACATACATTCTCACTCACATACATACATTCTCACTCTCACATACATACATTCTCACTCACATACATACATTCTCACTCTCACATACATACATTCTCACTCTCACATACATACATTCTCACTCACATACATACATTCTCACTCTCACATACATACATTCTCACTCTCACATACATACATTCTCACTCTCACATACATACATTCTCACTCACATACATACATTCTCACTCACATACATACATTCTCACTCTCACATACATACATTCTCACTCTCAGATACATTCTCACTCTCACATACATACATTCTCACTCACATACATACATTCTCACTCTCACATACATACATTCTCACTCTCACATACATACATTCTCACTCTCACATACATACATTCTCACTCACATACATACATTCTCACTCTCACATACATACATTCTCACTCTCACATACATACATTCTCACTCTCACATACATACATTCTCACTCTCACATACATACATTCTCACTCACATACATACATTCTCACTCTCACATACATACATTCTCACTCACATACATACATTCTCACTCACATACATACATTCTCACTCTCACATACATACATTCTCACTCTCACAAATAAATTCTCACTCACATACATACATTCTCACTCTCACATACATACATTCTCACTCTCACATACATACATTCTCACTCTCACATACATACATTCTCACTCTCACATACATACATTCTCACTCTCACATACATACATTCTCACTCTCATACATACATTCTCACTCTCACATACATACATTCTCACTCTCACATACATTCTCACTCAGATACATACATTCTCACTCTCAGATACGTACATTCTCACTCTCACATACATTCTCACTCTCACATACATACATTCTCACTCTCACATACATACATTCTCACTCTCACATACATACATTCTCACTCACATACATACATTCTCACTCTCACATACATACATTCTCACTCTCACATACATACATTCTCACTCTCACATACATACATTCTCACTCTCACATACATACATTCTCACTCTCACATACATACATTCTCACTCTCACATACATACATTCTCACTCTCACATACATTCTCACTCTCACATACATACATTCTCACTCTCACATACATACATTCTCACTCTCACATACATACATTCTCACTCTCAAAGACAAAAAATCTCACTCACATACAAACAATCTCACTCTCACATACATTCTCACTCTCATACATACATTCTCACTCTCAGATACATACATTCTCACTCTCATACATACATTCTCACTCTCACATACATTCTCACTCTCACATACATACATTCTCACTCTCAGATACATTCTCACTCACATACATACATTCTCACTCTCACATACATACATTCTCACTCTCAGATACATTCTCACTCTCAGATACATACATTCTCACTCTCACATACATACATTCTCACTCTCATACATACATTCTCACTCTCACATACATACATTCTCACTCTCATACATACATTCTCACTCTCATACATACATTCTCACTCTCACATACATACATTCTCACTCTCACATACATACATTCTCACTCACATACATACATTCTCACTCTCACATACATACATTCTCACTCTCATACATACATTCTCACTCTCACATACATACATTCTCACTCTCACATACATACATTCTCACTCTCACATACATACATTCTCACTCTCACATACATACATTCTCACTCTCACATACATACATTCTCACTCTCACATACATACATTCTCACTCTCACATACATTCTCACTCTCACATACATACATTCTCACTCTCACATACATACATTCTCACTCTCACACATACATTCTCACTCACATACATACATTCTCACTCTCACATACATACATTCTCACTCTCACATACATACATTCTCACTCTCACATACATACATTCTCACTCTCACACATACATTCTCACTCACATACATACATTCTCACTCTCACATGCATACATTCTCACTCTCACATACATACATTCTCACTCTCATACATACATTCTCACTCACATACATACATTCTCACTCTCACATACATACATTCTCACTCACATACATACATTCTCACTCACATACATACATTCTCACTCTCACATACATACATTCTCACTCTCACATACATACATTCTCACTCTCACATACATACATTCTCACTCTCACATACATTCTCACTCTCAGATACATACATTCTCACTCTCACATACATACATTCTCACTCTCACATACATACATTCTCACTCTCACATACATACATTCTCACTCTCACATACATACATTCTCACTCACATACATACATTCTCACTCTCACATACATACATTCTCACTCTCACATACATACATTCTCACTCTCAGATACATACATTCTCACTCTCACATACATACATTCTCACTCACATACATACATTCTCACTCACATACATACATTCTCACTCTCACATACATTCTCTCTCTCAGATACATACATTCTCACTCTCACATACATACATTCTCACTCACATACATACATTCTCACTCTCACATACATACATTCTCACTCACATACATACATTCTCACTCACATACATACATTCTCACTCTCACATACATACATTCTCACTCTCACATACATACATTCTCACTCTCACATACATACATTCTCACTCACATACATACATTCTCACTCACATACATACATTCTCACTCACATACATACATTCTCACTCTCACATACATACATTCTCACTCTCACATACATACATTCTCACTCTCACATACATACATTCTCACTCACATACATACATTCTCACTCACATACATACATTCTCACTCACATACATACATTCTCACTCTCACATACATACATTCTCACTCACATACATACATTCTCACTCTCACATACATACATTCTCACTCTCACATACATACATTCTCACTCTCACATACATACATTCTCACTCTCACATACATACATTCTCACTCTCACATGCATACATTCTCACTCTCACATACATACATTCTCACTCACATACATAAATTCTCACTCAAATACATACATTCTCACTCTCACATACATACATTCTCACTCTCATATACATACATTCTCACTCACATACATACATTCTCACTCACATACATACATTCTCACTCTCACATACATTCTCACTCACATACATACATTCTCACTCTCACATACATACATTCTCACTCTCACATACATACATTCTCACTCTCACATACATACATTCTCACTCTCACATACATACATTCTCACTCTCACATACATACATTCTCACTCTCACATACATACATTCTCACTCTCACATACATACATTCTCACTCTCACATACATACATTCTCACTCTCACATACATTCTCTCTCTCACATACATACATTCTCACTCTCACATACATACATTCTCACTCTCACATACATACATTCTCACTCTCACATACATTCTCACTCTCACATACATACATTCTCACTCTCAGATACATACATTCTCACTCTCACATCCATACATTCTCACTCTCACATACATACATTCTCACTCTCACATACATACATTCTCACTCACACATACAAACATTCTCACTCTCAAATACATTCTCACTCTCACATACATACATTCTCACTCTCACATACATACATTCTCACTCTCATACATACATTCTCACTCTCAGATACATACATTCTCACTCACATACATACATTCTCACTCTCACATACATACATTCTCACTCTCACATACATTCTCACTCTCAAATACATACATTCTCACTCTCAGATACATACATTCTCACTCTCACATACATACATTCTCACTCTCAGATACATTCTCACTCTCAGATACATACATTCTCACTCTCACATACATACATTCTCACTCACATACATACATTCTCACTCTCAGATACATACATTCTCACTCTCACATACATACATTCTCACTCTCACATACATACATTCTCACTCACATACATACATTCTCACTCTCACATACATACATTCTCACTCACATACATACATTCTCACTCTCACATACATACATTCTCACTCTCACATACATTCTCACTCTCACATACATACATTCTCACTCTCACATACATTCTCACTCTCAGATACATACATTCTCACTCTCAGATACATACATTCTCACTCTCACATACATACATTCTCACTCTCACATACATACATTCTCACTCTCACATACATACATTCTCACTCTCACATACATTCTCACTCTCAGATACATACATTCTCACTCTCACATACATACATTCTCACTCTCAGATACATACATTCTCACTCTCACATACATACATTCTCACTCTCACATACATACATTCTCACTCTCACATACATTCTCACTCTCACATACATACAATCTCACTCATACATTCATTCTCACTCTCACATACATACATTCTCACTCTCACATACATACATTCTCACTCTCACATTCATACATTCTCACTCTCACATACATACATTCTCACTCACATACATACATTCTCACTCTCACATACATTCTCACTCTCACATGCATACATTCTCACTCTCACATACATACATTCTCACTCACATACATACAGTCTCACTCTCACATACATACATTCTCACTCTCACATACATTCTCACTCACATACATACATTCTCACTCTCACATACATACATTCTCACTCACATACATACATTCTCACTCACATACATACATTCTCACTCTCACATACATACATTCTCACTCTCAGATAGATACATTCTCACTCTCACATACATACATTCTCACTCTCACATACATACATTCTCACTCACATACATACATTCTCACTCTCACATACATACATTCTCACTCACATACATACATTCTCACTCACATACATACATTCTCACTCTCACATACAATCTCACTCTCACATACATACATTCTCACTCTCACATACATACATTCTCACTCACATACATACATTCTCACTCTCACATACATACATTCTCACTCACATACATACATTCTCACTCTCACATACATACATTCTCACTCACATACATACATTCTCACTCACATACATACATTCTCACTCTCACATACATACATTCTCACTCTCACATACATACATTCTCACTCTCACATACATACATTCTCACTCACATACATACATTCTCACTCACATACATACATTCTCACTCTCACATACATACATTCTCACTCACATACATACATTCTCACTCTCACATACATACATTCTCACTCTCACATACATACATTCTCACTCACATACATACATTCTCACTCTCACATACATACATTCTCACTCTCAGATACATTCTCACTCTCACATACATACATTCTCACTCACATACATACATTCTCACTCTCACATACATACATTCTCACTCTCACATTCATACATTCTCACTCTCACATACATACATTCTCACTCACATACATACATTCTCACTCTCACATACATACATTCTCACTCTCAGATAGATACATTCTCACTCACATACATACATTCTCACTCACATACATACATTCTCACTCACATACATACATTCTCACTCACATACATACATTCTCACTCACATACATACATTCTCACTCTCACATACATACATTCTCACTCACATACATACATTCTCACTCTCACATACATACATTCTCACTCTCACATACATACATTCTCACTCTCACATACATTCTCACTCTCACATACATACATTCTCACTCACATACATACATTCTCACTCTCACATACATACATTCTCACTCTCACATACATACATTCTCACTCACATACATACATTCTCACTCACATACATACATTCTCACTCTCAGATACATACATTCTCACTCTCAGATACATTCTCACTCTCACATACATTCTCACTCTCACATACATACATTCTCACTCTCACATACATTCTCACTCACATACATACATTCTCACTCTCAGATACATACATTCTCACTCTCACATACATACATTCTCACTCTCACACATACATTCTCACTCTCACATACATACATTCTCACTCTCACATACATACATTCTCACTCTCACATACATACATTCTCACTCTCACATACATACATTCTCACTCTCATACATACATTCTCACTCTCACATACATACATTCTCACTCTCACATACATACATTCTCACTCTCACATACATACATTCTCACTCTCACATACATACATTCTCACTCTCACATACATACATTCTCACTCTCACATACATACATTCTCACTCACATACATACATTCTCACTCACATACATACATTCTCACTCACATACATACATTCTCACTCACATACATACATTCTCACTCTCACATACATACATTCTCACTCACATACATACATTCTCACTCTCACATACATACATTCTCACTCACATACATACATTCTCACTCTCACATACATACATTCTCACTCTCACATACATACATTCTCACTCTCAGATACAAACTCACTCTCACATACCTTCTCACTCTCACAGACATACATTCTCACTCTCACATACATTCTCACTCTCACATACATACATTCTCACTCTCACATACATACATTCTCACTCTCACATACATACATTCTCACTCTCACATACATACATTCTCACTCACATACATACATTCTCACTCACATACATACATTCTCACTCTCACATACATACATTCTCACTCTCACATACATACATTCTCACTCACATACATACATTCTCACTCTCACATACATACATTCTCACTCTCAGATACATACATTCTCACTCTCACATACATACATTCTCACTCTCACATACATACATTCTCACTCACATACATACATTCTCACTCTCACATACATACATTCTCACTCTCACATACATACATTCTCACTCACATACATACATTCTCACTCTCACATACATACATTCTCACTCTCACATACATACATTCTCACTCTCACATACATACATACATTCTCACTCTCACATACATACATTCTCACTCTCACATACATACATTCTCACTCTCACATACATACATTCTCACTCTCAGATACATACATTCTCACTCTCACATACATTCTCACTCTCACATACATACATTCTCACTCTCACATACATACATTCTCACTCTCACATACATACATTCTCACTCTCAGATACATTCTCACTCTCACATACATACATTCTCACTCACATACATACATTCTCACTCTCACATACATACATTCTCACTCTCACATACATACATTCTCACTCTCACATACATACATTCTCACTCTCACATACATACATTCTCACTCTCACATACATACATTCTCACTCTCACATACATACATTCTCACTCTCACATACATACATTCTCACTCACATACATACATTCTCACTCACATACATACATTCTCACTCTCACATACATACATTCTCACTCTCACATACATACATTCTCACTCTCACATACATACATTCTCACTCACATACATACATTCTCACTCACATACATACATTCTCACTCACATACATACATTCTCACTCTCACATACATTCTCACTCTCACATACATACATTCTCACTCTCACATACATACATTCTCACTCACATACATACATTCTCACTCTCACATACATACATTCTCACTCTCACATACATACATTCTCACTCTCACATACATACATTCTCACTCTCACATACATACATTCTCACTCACATACATACATTCTCACTCTCACATACATACATTCTCACTCACATACATACATTCTCACTCACATACATACATTCTCACTCTCACATACATACATACATTCTCACTCTCAGATACATACATTCTCAGTCACATGCATACATTCTCACTCTCACATACATACATTCTCACTCACATACATACATTCTCACTCACATACATACATTCTCACTCTCACATACATACATTCTCACTCACATACATACATTCTCACTCACATACATACATTCTCACTCTCACATACATACATTCTCACTCACATACATACATTCTCACTCACATACATACATTCTCACTCTCACATACATACATTCTCACTCTCACATACATACATTCTCACTCACATACATACATTCTCACTCACATACATACATTCTCACTCACATACATACATTCTCACTCACATACATACATTCTCACTCTCACATACATTCTCACTCTCACATACATTCTCACTCTCACATACATACATTCTCACTCTCACATACATACATTCTCACTCACATACATACATTCTCACTCTCACATACATACATTCTCACTCTCACATACATACATTCTCACTCACATACATACATTCTCACTCTCACATACATACATTCTCACTCACATACATACATTCTCACTCTCACATACATACATTCTCACTCTCATACATACATTCTCACTCACATACATACATTCTCACTCACATACATACATTCTCACTCTCACACATACATTCTCACTCACATACATACATTCTCACTCTCACATACATACATTCTCACTCTCACATACATACATTCTCACTCACATACATACATTCTCACTCTCACATACATACATTCTCACTCTCACATACATACATTCTCACTCTCACATACATACATTCTCACTCTCACATACATACATTCTCACTCTCACATACATACATTCTCACTCTCACATACATACATTCTCACTCACATACATACATTCTCACTCTCACATACATACATTCTCACTCTCACATACATACATTCTCACTCACATACATACATTCTCACTCTCACATACATAGTTTCTCACTCTCATACATACATTCTCACTCTCACATACATACATTCTCACTCTCATACATACATTCTCACTCTCATACATCCATTCTCACTCTCACATACATACATTCTCACTCACATACATACATTCTCACTCTCACATAGATACATTCTCACTCTCACATGCATACATTCTCACTCACATACATACATTCTCACTCACATACATACATTCTCACTCTCAGATAGATACATTCTCACTCTCACATACATACATTCTCACTCACATACATACATTCTCACTCTCACATACATACATTCTCACTCTCACATACATACATTCTCACTCACATACATATATTCTCACTCTCACATACATTCTCACTCTCACATACATACATTCTCACTCACATACATACATTCTCACTCACATACATACATTCTCACTCTCACATACATACATTCTCACTCACATACATACATTCTCACTCACATACATACATTCTCACTCTCACATACATACATTCTCACTCTCACATACATACATTCTCACTCTCACATACATACATACATTCTCACTCACATACATACATTCTCACTCTCAGATACATACATTCTCACTCTCACATACATACATTCTCACTCTCACATACATACATTCTCACTCACATACATACATTCTCACTCTCACATACATACATTCTCACTCTCACATACATACATTCTCACTCTCATATATACATTCTCACTCTCATACATACATTCTCACTCTCACATACATACATTCTCACTCTCACATACATACATTCTCACTCTCACATACATACATTCTCACTCTCAGATACATACATTCTCACTCTCACATGCATACATTCTCACTCTCACATACATACATTCTCACTCACATACATACATTCTCACTCACATACATACATTCTCACTCACATACATACATTCTCACTCTCACATACATACATTCTCACTCTCAGATACATACATTCTCACTCTCAGATACATACATTCTCACTCACATACATACATTCTCACTCTCACATACATACATTCTCACTCACATACATACATTCTCACTCACATACATACATTCTCACTCTCACATACATACATTCTCACTCTCACATAGATACATTCTCACTCACTCTCACTCATTCTCACTCACATACATACATTCTCACTCACATACATACATTCTCACTCTCACATACATACATTCTCACTCTCACATACATACATTCTCACTCTCACATACATACATTCTCACTCACATACATACATTCTCACTCACATACATACATTCTCACTCTCACATACATACATTCTCACTCACATACATACATTCTCACTCTCACATACATACATTCTCACTCTCACATACATACATTCTCACTCACATACATACATTCTCACTCTCAGATACATACATTCTCACTCACACATACATACATTCTCACTCACATACATACATTCTCACTCACATACATACATTCTCACTCACATACATACATTCTCACTCACATACATACATTCTCACTCTCAGATACATACATTCTCACTCTCACATACATTCTCACTCTCACATACATAGATTCTCACTCTCACATACATTCTCACTCTCACATACATACATTCTCACTCACATACATACATTCTCACTCTCACATACATACATTCTCACTCTCACATACATACATTCTCACTCTCACATACATACATTCTCACTCTCACATACATACATTCTCACTCTCACATACATACATTCTCACTCTCAGATACATTCTCACTCACATACATACATTCTCACTCTCACATACATACATTCTCACTCTCACATACATACATTCTCACTCACATACATACATTCTCACTCTCACATACATACATTCTCACTCTCAGATACATACATTCTCACTCTCACATACATTCTCACTCTCAGATACATACATTCTCACTCTCACATACATACATTCTCACTCTCACACATACATTCTCACTCTCACATGCATACATTCTCACTCTCACATTCATACATTCTCACTCTCACATACATACATTCTCACTCTCACATGCATACATTCTCACTCTCACATTCATACATTCTCACTCTCACATACATACATTCTCACTCACATACATTCTCACTCTCAGATACATACATTCTCACTCACATACATACATTCTCACTCTCACATGCATACATTCTCACTCTCACATTCATTCTCACTCTCACATACATACATTCTCACTCTCACATACATTCTCACTCTCAGATACATACATTCTCACTCTCACATACATTCTCACTCTCAGATACATACATTCTCACTCTCATATACATACATTCTCACTCTCACATACATACATACATTCTCACTCACATACATACATTCTCACTCTAACAGACATTCACTCTCACATACATACATTCTCACTCTCACATACATACATTCTCACTCTCACATACATTCTCACTCTCACATACATACTATCTCTCAGAAACATACATTCTCACTCTCACATACATTCTCACTCACATACATACATTCTCACTCTCACATACATACATTCTCACTCTCACATACATACATTCTCACTCTCACATACATACATTCTCACTCTCACATACATACATTCTCACTCTCACATACATTCTCACTCTCACATACATACATTCTCACTCTCACATACATACATTCTCACTCTCACATACATACATTCTCACTCACATACATACATTCTCACTCTCAGATACATACATTCTCACTCTCACATACATACATTCTCACTCTCAGATACATACATTCTCACTCTCAGATACATACATTCTCACTCTCAGATACATACATTCTCACTCTCACATACATACATTCTCACTCTCACATACATTCTCACTCTCACATACATACATTCTCACTCTCACATACATTCTCACTCTCAGATACATACATTCTCACTCTCACATACATTCTAACTCTCAGATACATACATTCTCACTCTCAGATACATACATTCTCACTCTCACATACATACATTCTCACTCTCACATACATACATTCTCACTCTCACATACATACATTCTCACTCACATACATACATTCTCACTCATATACATAAATTCGCACTCTCGATTCATACATACATTCTCACTCTCACATACATTCTCACTCTCACATACATACATTCTCACTCTCAGATACATTCTCACTCACATACATACATTCTCACTCTCACATACATACATTCTCACTCTCAGATACATTCTCACTCTCATATACATACATTCTCACTCTCACATACATACATTCTCACTCACATACATACATTCTCACTCTCAGATACATACATTCTCACTCACATACATACATTCTCACTCTCACATACATACATTCTCACTCTCAGATACATTCTCACTCTCAGATACATACATTCTCACTCTCACATACATACATTCTCACTCACATACATACATTCTCACTCTCAGATACATACATTCTCACTCACATACATACATTCTCACTCACATACATACATTCTCACTCTCACATACATACATTCTCACTCTCACTCACATACATTCTCACTCACATACATACATTCTCACTCACATACATACATTCTCACTCTCATACATACATTCTCACTCTCACATACATACATTCTCACTCACATACATACATTCTCACTCTCACATACATACATTCTCACTCACATACATACATTCTCACTCACATACATACATTCTCACTCACATACATACATTCTCACTCTCACATACATTCTAACTCTCACATACATTCTCACTCACATACATTCACTCTCACATACATACATTCTCACTCTCACATACATTCTCACTCTCACATACATACATTCTCACTCTCACATACATACATTCTCACTCACATACATACATTCTCACTCTCAGATACATACATTCTCACTCTCATACATACATTCTCACTCTCACATACATACATTCTCACTCACATACATACATTCTCACTCTCACATACATACATTCTCACTCACATACATACATTCTCACTCACATACATACATTCTCACTCTCACATACATACATTCTCACTCACATACATACATTCTCACTCACATACATACATTCTCACTCACATACATACATTCTCACTCTCACATACATACATTCTCACTCACATACATACATTCTCACTCACATACATACATTCTCACTCACATACATACATTCTCACTCTCACATACATACATTCTCACTCTCACATACATTCTCACTCTCACATACATTCTCACTCTCACATACATACATTCTCACTCTCACATTCATACATTCTCACTCACATACATTCTCACTCTCATACATACATTCTCACTCTCACATACATACATTCTCACTCACATACATACATTCTCACTCTCACATACATTCTCACTCACATACATACATTCTCACTCACATACATTCTCACTCACATACATACATTCTCACTCTCACATACATACATTCTCACTCTCACATACATTCTCACTCACATACATACATTCTCACTCTCACATGCATACATTCTCACTCTCACATACATACATTCTCACTCACATACATACATTCTCACTCTCACATACATACATTCTCACTCTCAGATACATACATTCTCACTCTCACATACATACATTCTCACTCTCACATACATACATTCTCACTCTCACATACATACATTCTCACTCTCACATACATTCTCACTCTCACATACATACATTCTCACTCACATACATACATTCTCACTGTCAGATACATACATTCTCACTCTCAGATACACACATTCTCACTCTCAGATACGTACATTCTCACTCTCACATACATTCTCACTCTCATATACATACATTCTCACTCTCATATACATACATTCTCACTCTCACATACATACATTCTCACTCACATACATACATTCTCACTCTCAGATACATACATTCTCACTCTCAGATACATACATTCTCACTCACATACATACATTCTCACTCTCACACATACATTCTCACTCACATACATACATTCTCACTCTCACATACATACATTCTCACTCACATACATACATTCTCACTCACATACATACATTCTCACTCACATACATACATTCTCACTCACATACATACATTCTCACTCACATACATACATTCTCACTCACATACATACATTCTCACTCACATACATACATTCTCACTCTCACATACATACATTCTCACTCTCACATACATACATTCTCACTCACATACATACATTCTCACTCTCACATACATACATTCTCACTCACATACATACATTCTCACTCTCACATACATACATTCTCACTCTCACATACATACATTCTCACTCACATACATACATTCTCACTCACATACATACATTCTCACTCACATACATACATTCTCACTCTCACATACATACATTCTCACTCTCACATACATACATTCTCACTCTCACATACATACATTCTCACTCTCACATACATACATTCTCACTCACATACATACATTCTCACTCTCACATACATACATTCTCACTCTCACATACATTCTCACTCTCACATACATACATTCTCACTCTCACATACATACATTCTCACTCTCACATACATACATTCTCACTCTCACATACATACATTCTCACTCACATACATACATTCTCACTCACATACATACATTCTCACTCTCACATACATACATTCTCACTCTCACATACATACATTCTCACTCTCACATACATACATTCTCACTCACATACATACATTCTCACTCTCACATACATACATTCTCACTCACATACATACATTCTCACTCTCACATACATACATTCTCACTCACATACATACATTCTCACTCACATACATACATTCTCACTCTCACATACATACATTCTCACTCTCACATACATACATTCTCACTCACATACATACATTCTCACTCTCACATACATACATTCTCACTCTCAGATACATACATTCTCACTCTCACATACATACATTCTCACTCTCACATACATACATTCTCACTCTCACATACATACATTCTCACTCTCACATACATACATTCTCACTCTCACATACATACATTCTCACTCTCACATACATTCTCACTCTCACATACATATATTCTCACTCTCACATACATTCTCACTCTCACATACATACATTCTCACTCTCACATACATACATTCTCACTCTCACATACATACATTCTCACTCTCACATACATACATTCTCACTCTCACATACATACATTCTCACTCTCACATACATACATTCTCACTCTCACATACATTCTCACTCTCACATACATACATTCTCACTCTCACATACATACATTCTCACTCACATACATACATTCTCACTCTCACATACATACATTCTCACTCACATACATACATTCTCACTCTCACATACATACATTCTCACTCACATACATACATTCTCACTCTCACATACATACATTCTCACTCACATACATACATTCTCACTCTCAGATACATACATTCTCACTCACATACATACATTCTCACTCTCACATACATACATTCTCACTCTCAGATACATACATTCTCACTCTCACATACATGCATTCTCACTCACATACATACATTCTCACTCTCACATACATTCTCACTCTCACATACATACATTCTCACTCTCACATACATACATTCTCACTCTCAGATACATACATTCTCACTCTCACATACATACATTCTCACTCTCACATACATACATTCTCACTCTCACATACATACATTCTCACTCACATACATACATTCTCACTCTCAGATACATACATTCTCACTCTCAGATACATACATTCTCACTCTCACATACATACATTCTCACTCTCACATACATACATTCTCACTCTCACATACATACATTCTCACTCTCACATACATACATTCTCACTCTCACATACATACATTCTCACTCTCACATACATACATTCTCACTCACATACATACATTCTCACTCTCACATACATACATTCTCACTCTCACATACATTCTCACTCTCACATACATACATTCTCACTCTCACATACATACATTCTCACTCTCACATACATACATTCTCACTCTCAGATACATTCTCACTCACATACATACATTCTCACTCTCACATACATACATTCTCACTCTCAGATACATTCTCACTCTCAGATACATACATTCTCACTCACATACATACATTCTCACTCTCACATACATACATTCTCACTCTCAGATACATTCTCACTCTCAGATACATACATTCTCACTCTCACATACATACATTCTCACTCACATACATACATTCTCACTCTCACATACATACATTCTCACTCTCACATACATACATTCTCACTCTCACATACATACATTCTCACTCTCACATACATACATTCTCACTCTCACATACATACATTCTCACTCACATACATACATTCTCACTCACATACATACATTCTCACTCACATACATACATTCTCACTCTCACATACATACATTCTCACTCACATACATACATTCTCACTCTCACATACATACATTCTCACTCACATACATACATTCTCACTCACATACATACATTCTCACTCACATACATACATTCTCACTCTCACATACATACATTCTCACTCTCTGAGATACATTCTCACTCTCACATTCATACATTCTCACTCTCACATACATACATTCTCACTCTCACATACATTCTCACTCTCACATACATATATTATCTCTCTCACATACATACATTCTCACTCACATACATACATTCTCACTCTCACATACATTCTCACTCACATACATACATTCTCACTCTCACATACATACATTCTCACTCACATACATACATTCTCACTCACATACATACATTCTCACTCACATACATACATTCTCACTCTCACATACATACATTCTCACTCTCACTCACATACATTCTCACTCACATACATACATTCTCACTCACATACATTCTCACTCACATACATACATTCTCACTCACATACATACATTCTCACTCTCACATACATACATTCTCACTCTCAAACATAGATTCTCACTCTCACATACATACATTCTCACTCTCACATACATACATTCTCACTCTCACATACATTCTCACTCTCACATACATACATTCTCACTCTCACTCACATACATTCTCACTCACATACATACATTCTCACTCACATACATACATTCTCACTCTCACATACATACATTCTCACTCACATACATTCTCACTCACATACATACATTCTCACTCACATACATACATTCTCACTCTCACATACATTCTCACTCACATACATACATTCTCACTCACATACATTCTCACTCACATACATACATTCTCACTCTCACATACATACATTCTCACTCTCTCTCACATACATTCTCTCTCTCACATACATACATTCTCACTCTCTCATACATACATTCTCACTCTCACATACATACATTCTCACTCTCACATACATACATTCTCACTCTCACACATACATTCTCACTCTCAGATACATACAATCTCACTCACATAAATACATTCTCACTCTCACAAACATACAATCTCACTCTAACATACATAAAATCTCACTCTCACATACATACATTCTCACTCTCACATACATTCTCACTCTCACATACATACATTCTCACTCTCAGATACATACATTCTCACTCTCATACATACATTCTCTCTCTCATACATTCATTCTCACTCTCACATACATACATTCTCACTCTCAATCAAATACATTCTCACTCACATACATACATTCTCACTCACATACATTCTCACTCACATACATACATTCTCACTCACATACATACATTCTCACTCTCACATACATACATTCTCACTCACAAAAAAACAATCTCACTCACATACATACATTCTCACTCACATACATACATTCTCACTCTCAGATACATACATTCTCACTCTCACATACATTCTCACTCTCACATACATAGATTCTCACTCTCACATACATTCTCACTCTCACATACATACATTCACACTCTCACATACATACTCACTCTCAGATAAATACAGTCTCACTCTCACATACATTCTCACTCTCAGATAGATACATTCTCACTCTCACATACATACATTCTCACTCTCACATACATACATTCTCACTCACATACATACATTCTCACTCACATACATACATTCTCACTCTCACATACATACATTCTCACTCTCACATACATACATTCTCACTCTCAGATACATACATTCTCACTCTCACATACATACATTCTCACTCACATACATACATTCTCACTCTCACATACATACATTCTCACTCTCACATACATTCTCACTCTCAGATACATACATTCTCACTCTCACATACATACATTCTCACTCTCACATACATACATTCTCACTCACATACATACATTCTCACTCACATACATACATTCTCACTCACATACATACATTCTCACTCTCACATACATACATTCTCACTCTCAGATACATACATTCTCACTCTCACATACATACATTCTCACTCTCACATACATACATTCTCACTCTCACATACATTCTCACACACATACATACATTCTCACTCTCACATACATACATTCTCACACTCAGATACATTCTCACTCTCACATACATTCTCACTCTCAGATACATACATTCTCACTCTCACATACATACATTCTCACTCTCACATACATACATTCTCACTCTCACTCACATACATTCTCACTCTCAGATACATACATTCTCACTCTCACATACATTCTCACTCTCACATACATACAATCTCACTATCACATACATACATTCTCACTCTCACATACATTCTCACTCTCACATACATACATTCTCACTCTCACATACATACATTCTCACTCTCACATACATACATTCTCACTCTCACATACATTCTCACTCTCACATACATACATTCTCACTCTCACATACATTCTCACTCTCACATACATTCTCACTCTCATATACATACATTCTCACTCTCAGATACATTCTCACTCTCAGATACATTCTCACTCTCATATACATACATTCTCACTCTCAGATACATTCTCACTCTCAGATACATACATTCTCACTCACATACATTCTCACTCTCAGATACATACATTCTCACTCACATACATACATTCTCACTCTCACATACATACATTCTCACTCACATACATACATTCTCACTCTCACATACATACATTCTCACTCTCAGATACATACATTCTCACTCTCACATACATTCTCACTCTCAGATACATACATTCTCACTCTCACATACATTCTCACTCTCAGATACATACATTCTCACTCTCAGATACATACATTCTCACTCTCACATACATACATTCTCACTCACATACATACATTCTCACACTCAAACATACATACACTCTCACATACATACATTCTCACTCTCACATACATACATTCTCACTCTCACATACATTCTCACTCTCACATACATACATTCTCACTCTCACATACATACATTCTCACTCTCACATACATTCTCACTCACATACATACATTCTCACTCTCACATACATACATACATTCTCACTCTCACATACATTCTCACTCTCAGATACATACATTCTCACTCTCACATACATACATTCTCACTCTCAGATACATTCTCACTCTCATATACATACATTCTCACTCTCAGATACATACATTCTCACTCTCAGATACATACATTCTCACTCACATACATACATTCTCACTCTCACATACATACATTCTCACTCTCATACATACATTCTCACTCTCACATACATACATTCTCACTCTCACATACATACATTCTCACTCTCACATACATACATTCTCACTCACATACATACATTCTCACTCATATACATAAATTCGCACTCTCGATTCATACATACATTCTCACTCTCACATACATTCTCACTCTCACATACATACATTCTCACTCTTACATACATACATTCTCACTCTCACATACATACATTCTCACTCTCAGATACATTCTCACTCTCAGATAGATACATTCTCACTCTCACATACATACATTCTCACTCACATACATACATTCTCACTCTCACATACATACATTCTCACTCACATACATACATTCTCACTCTCACATACATACATTCTCACTCTCACATACATACATTCTCACTCTCACTCACATACATTCTCACTCACATACATACATTCTCACTCACATACATACATTCTCACTCACATACATACATTCTCACTCTCAGATACATACATTCTCACTCACATACATACATTCTCACTCTCACATACATACATTCTCACTCACATACATACATTCTCACTCACATACATACATTCTCACTCTCACATACATTCTAACTCTCACATACATTCTCACTCACATACATTCACTCTCACATACATACATTCTCACTCTCACATACATACATTCTCACTCTCACATACATTCTCACTCTCACATACATACATTCTCACTCTCACATACATTCTCACTCACATACATACATTCTCACTCTCACATACATTCTCACTCTCACATACATACATTCTCACTCTCACATACATTCTCACTCACATACATACATTCTCACTCTCACATACATACATTCTCACTCTCACATACATTCTCACTCACATACATAAATTCTCACTCTCACATACATTCACTCTCACATACATACATTCTCACTCACATACATACATTCTCACTCTCACATACATACATTCTCACTCTCAGATACATACATTCTCACTCTCACATACATACATTCTCACTCTCACATACATACATTCTCACTCTCACATACATACATTCTCACTCTCACATACATACAGTCTCACTCTCAGATACATACAGTCTCACGCTCACATACATACATTCTCACTCTCACATACATACATTCTCACTCTCACATACATTCTCACTCTCACATACATACATTCTCACTCTCACATACATTCTCACTCTCACATACATACATTCTCACTCTCACATACATACATTCTCACTCTCAGATACATACATTCTCACTCTCACATACATACATTCTCACTCTCACATACATACATTCTCACTCTCACATACATTCTCACTCTCATATACATACATTCTCACTCTCAGATACATACATTCTCACTCTCACATACATACATTCTCACTCTCAGATACATTCTCACTCTCATATACATACATTCTCACTCTCAGATACATACATTCTCACTCTCAGATACATACATTCTCACTCTCAGATACATACATTCTCACTCACATACATACATTATCACTCTCACATACATTCTCACTCTCACATACATACATTCTCACTCTCACATACATACATTCTCACTCTCAGATACATACATTCTCACTCTCACGTACATACATTCTCACTCTCAGATACATACATTCTCACTCTCAGATACATACATTCTCACTCTCAGATACATACATTCTCACTCACATACATACATTCTCACTCTCACATACATACATTCTCACTCACATACATACATTCTCACTCTCACATACATACATTCTCACTCTCACATACATTCTCACTCTCACATACATACATTCTCACTCTCACATACATACATTCTCACTCTCACATACAAACATTCTCACTCACATACATACATTCTCACTCTCACATACATACATTCTCACTCTCACATACATACATTCTCACTCTCAGATACATACATTCTCACTCTCACATATATACATTCTCACTCTCACATACATTCTCACTCTCATATACATACATTCTCACTCTCAGATACATACATTCTCACTCTCACATACATACATTCTCACTCACATACATACATTCTCACTCTCACATATATACATTCTCACTCTCACATACATTCTCACTCTCATATACATACATTCTCACTCTCAGATACATACATTCTCACTCTCATATACATACATTCTCACTCTCAGATACATACATTCTCACTCTCAGATACATTCTCACTCTCACATACATTCTCACTCTCACATACATACATTCTCACTCTCACATACATTCTCACTCTCAGATACATACATTCTCACTCTCAGATACATTCTCACTCTCAGATACATACATTCTCACTCTCAGATACATACATTCTCACTCTCAGATACATACATTCTCACTCACATACAAACATACTCACTCTCAGATACAAACAATCTCACTCTCACATACATTCTCACTCTCACATACATACATTCTCACTCTCAGATACATTCTCACTCACATACATACATTCTCACTCTCACATACATACATTCTCACTCTCACATACATACATTCTCACTCTCACACATACATTCTCACTCACATACATACATTCTCACTCTCACAAACATAAATACTCAAACTCACATACATACATTCTCACTCTCACATACATACATTCTCACTCACATACATACATTCTCACTCTCAGATACATACATTCTCACTCTCACATGCATACATTCTCACTCTCACATTCATACATTCTCACTCTCACATACATACATTCTCACTCTCACATGCATACATTCTCACTCTCACATTCATACATTCTCACTCTCACATACATACATTCTCACTCACATACATACATTCTCACTCACATACATACATTCTCACTCTCACATACATTCTCACTCTCAGATACATACATTCTCAGTCACATGCATACATTCTCACTCTCACATACATTCTCACTCTCACATACATACATTCTCACTCTCACATACATACATACATTCTCACTCTCAGATACATACATTCTCAGTCACATACATACATTCTCACTCTCACATACATACATTCTCACTCTCACATACATACATTCTCACTCTCAGATACATACATTCTCACTACTCTCACATACATACATTCTCACTCTCACATACATACATTCTCACTCTCACATACATACATTCTCACTCACATACTTTCTCACTCTCACATACTTTCTCACTCACATACATACATTCTCACTCTCACATACATACATTCTCACTCTCAGATACATACATTCTCACTCTCACATGCATACATTCTCACTCTCACATACATACATTCTCACTCACATACATACATTCTCACTCACATACATACATTCTCACTCTCACTCACATACATTCTCACTCTCAGATACATACATTCTCACTCTCAGATACATACATTCTCACTCTCACATACATACATTCTCACCTCACATACATACATTCTCACTCTCACATACATTCTCACTCTCACATACATACATTCTCACTCTCAGATACATTCTCACTCTCACATACATACATTCTCACTCATACATACATTCTCACTCTCACATACATTCTCACTCTCACATACATACATTCTCACTCTCACATACATTCTCACTCTCAGATACATACATTCTCACTCTCAGATAGATACATTCTCACTCTCACATACATACATTCTCACTCACATACATAAATTCTCTCTCTCACTCACATACATTCTCACTCTCACATACATTCTCACTCACATACATACATTCTCACTCTCACATACATTCTCACTCACATACATACATTCTCACTCTCACATACATACATTCTCACTCTCACATACATTCTCACTCACATACATACATTCTCACTCTCATACATTCTCACTCTCACATACATACATTCTCACTCACATACATACATTCTCACTCTCACATACATACATTCTCACTCTCACATACATACATTCTCACTCTCACATACATTCTCACTCTCATATACATACATTCTCACTCACACATACATTTTCACTCTCAGATACATTCTCACTCTCATATACATACATTCTCACTCTCAGATACATACATTCTCACTCTCAGATACATACATTCTCACTCACATACATACATTCTCACTCTCACATACATACATTCTCACTCTCACATACATACATTCTCACTCACACATACATTCTCACTCTCACATACATTCTCACTCTCACATACATACATTCTCACTCTCACATGCATACATTCTCACTCTCACATACATACATTCTCACTCACATACATTCTCACTCACATACATTCTCACTCTCATACATACAGTCTCACTCTCACATACATACATTCTCACTCTCAGATACATACATTCTCACTCTCACATGCATACATTCTCACTCTCACATTCATACATTCTCACTCTCACATACATTCTCACTCACATACACACTTTTTCACTCTCACACTCATACATTCTCACTCTCACATACATACATTCTCACTCTCAGATACATACATTCTCACTCTCACATACATACATTCTCACTCACATACATACATTCTCACTCTCACATACATTCTCACTCTCACATACATACATTCTCACTCTCAGATACATACATTCTCACTCACACATACATACATTCTCACTCATACATACATTCTCACTCTCACATACATTCTCACTCACATACATACATTCGCACTCTCACATACATACATTCTCACTCTCAGATACATACATTCTCACTCTCAGATACATACATTCTCACTCTCAGATACATACATTCTCACTCACATACATACATTCTCACTCTCAGATACATACATTCTCACTCTCACATACATACATTCTCACTCACATACATACATTCTCACTCTCACATACATTCTCACTCACATACATACATTCTCACTCTCACATACATACATTCTCACTCTCACATACATTCTCACTCACATACATACATTCTCACTCACATACATTCTCACTCACATACATACATTCTCACTCACATACATACATTCTCACTCTCACATACATACATTCTCACTCACATACATTCTCACTCACATACATACATTCTCACTCTCACATACATACATTCTCACTCTCACATACATACATTCTCACTCACATACATACATTCTCACTCTCAGATACATACATTCTCACTCTCAGATACATACATTCTCACTCTCACATACATACATTCTCACTCTCAGATACATACATTCTCACTCTCACATACATACATTCTCACTCTCACATACATACATTCTCACTCTCACATACATACATTCTCACTCTCAGATACATACATTCTCACTCTCACATACATACATTCTCACTCTCACATACATACATTCTCACTCTCACATACATTCTCACTCTCATATACATACATTCTCACTCTCAGATACATACATTCTCACTCTCACATACATACATTCTCACTCTCACATACATACATTCTCACTCTCAGATACATACATTCTCACTCACATACATACATTCTCACTCTCACATACATACATTCTCACTCTCAGATACATACATTCTCACTCAGATACATACATTCTCACTCACATACATACATTCTCACTCTCACATACATTCTCACTCTCATATACATACATTCTCACTCTCAGATACATACATTCTCACTCTCACATACATACATTCTCACTCTCACATACATACATTCTCACTCTCAGATACATACATTCTCACTCACATACATACATTCTCACTCTCACATACATACATTCTCACTCTCAGATACATACATTCTCACTCACATACATACATTCTCACTCTCACATACATACATTCTCACTCTCACATACATACATTCTCACTCTCAGATACATACATTCTCACTCTCACATACATACATTCTCACTCTCACATACATACATTCTCACTCTCACATACATACATTCTCACTCTCACATACATACATTCTCACTCTCACATACATACATTCTCACTCTCAGATACATTCTCACTCACATACATACATTCTCACTCTCACATACATACATTCTCACTCTCACATACATACATTCTCACTCTCATATACATACATTCTCACTCTCACATACATACATTCTCACTCTCAGATACATACATTCTCACTCACATACATACATTCTCACTCTCAGATACATACATTCTCACTCTCATATACATACATTCTCACTCACATACCGTATTTTCTGGACTATAAGCCGCTACTTTTTTCCCAGGCTTTGAACCATGCGGCTTTTACAATGGTGCGGCTATTCTGTGAATTCTTCTTCCACCGCTAGGGGCGCTCTAACCGGAATTTCAAAACCAAGATAGACGGAAAATTAATGCAAAGAAGAATACGCTACTTTTTATTTAGCAGATATAACACGCACGACAAATTACTAACTAATTAAATTATTTTTAATTATTTTCAAATCCTCGCCCCTTCATCATGAAAAGCACACGAAGGAGTTTGTATGATGTAAGTTTTAAGTTGAAGCCATCGATCTTGCTATCCAGGAAGTAAACCTTGCTGAAGAGCCCTGCACCCGTGGAACACAACACAAAACAGTGCGCCGCGGGACACATTCTGAAAGCTTATTGCGGGAGCAGGCCGGAGCGGGACTGAAGAATGCGGGAGCAGGCCGGAGCGGGACTGAAGAATGCCGGAGTGGGCGGGAGCGGGACTGAAAATTCTGTCCTGCGCAGACCTCTACTGCGCTGTTGCACGTAAGCTTGGCATCAATGGTTTCAGCAAAGATGATTAAAGTGACTTGTGGTTTCACTGCACAGGAGAAATGAGAGTAATCATTTACCAGTTCTTTTCTGTTTTTGACATCGTTTTAATCAGCACAGTTGTTGCCATGTTAAAAGGCACTGTTCAGAAAGAATCTGTTCAAGTACATAAATGTACATTTACAGTACAAATCGTTCTGTATATGCAGTAAATATCTCATTTTTCAACATGGATATCAGTGGCTTTTAGCACGGTTGAGGCTTGTATTTTTTAATTTAATTAAATTTTTTAAATAGAGTGGATGAGGCTTATATACAGGTGCGCTCTATAGTCCAGAAAATACGGTACATACATTCTCACTCACATACATACATTCTCACTCTCACATACATACATTCTCACTCACACCTACATACATCTACATCAACAACGCTGAAGTGGAGCAGGTCAGCAGCTTCAAGTTCCTTGGTGTACACATCACGGAGGATTTGTCCTGGACAGTACATACAGACAATGTGGTAAAGAAAGCCAGATAGACTCTACTTCCTGAGGAAGTTGAGAAAGTTTGGTATGAACACCAGCACCCTCACAAACTTCTACAGGTGCACCATAGAGAGCCTGCTGACGGGCTGCATCACAGTGTGGTATGGACACTGCACTGCTCAGAGCCGAAAGGCACTCCAGAGGGTAATGCGGCAGAGGACATCACTGGCAGCTGTCTCCCCTCCATCCAGGACATTTACCTCTGCAGGGGTCTGCATAAGACCTGCAGCATCACTAAGGACCACACTCATCAAGCACAAGGACTTTTCCATCTGCTTCCCTCTGGCAGATGATAAAGGAGCCTCCCAGCACGCACAAAAAGACTGAAAGACAGCTACTATCCCCACGCTGTTAGACTACTGACCTCTCAATAACACTGCAGTAAACCACTGTCTGTGATACATTATACTCTTACTGCTGCTGCACTAAATGAATGCATCATGGATGTCACTACCTCTGTCACTGTTATCAGTGCAATAACCTGCTCCACAACCCACGTGCAATACCATTATGTGCAATATGTAACTCATCTGTGAAATACTCTACCTATACTTTATTTAATCCTACCTGCACCTTTGTATATTATATTTTATTAAATTTTTATTATATCTTATTATATTTTATTATATTTTTTTACTATATTGTTTACTTATTTTCCCTTGTATTTGCAAACACTTTTTAACAGTACTATTTATTGCAGCTATTAGTACTTCTTGAATATCTCAGAGAGTCAGTGGTTCTTCTCATCATAAGCATTTCATTGCACTGTAGACCTTGTGTTGAACCTGCATATGACAAATAAACAATCTTGAATCTTAAATCTTTAGCAGTGTGTCTCAGTTGCTGGGCGACAGGAGTGGGCTGGACCTGTCCCATTTCGGCACGGCCTTTGCAGTCCGCGGAGACTACAGCTCTCGAATTGGGACATGGCTTTAGTGCACTCACCTTGCATTCCTCCATAAGTTATGTATGTACGTATGTAACTTATGGAGGAACGTTTGGAACTGTATAAGTTACGATTTGCCGGTCCCATTTGGATCAGGACATTTTGAGACAATCACAGTTTGATAGACCTTGCCTTCCGTTTAAACTAAACTAGCTTCCATTTCCACTATACTTTCTCTCACATACATTCACACATACATACATTCTTCTTTCACATGCAAATATTCTCTTTAGAGATGAAAAATATGAGTGTATATGAAAGGAAAATATAGGTATGTGAGAGTGAGAGTATATGTATGTGAGAGGGCCAGAATGAACAATGTCTTGAACGGCCCTCATATGCCTCACCCCTCATCTCTTTCGCCTACTCCGTCAACTAAAACCCATATTGGCATTTTGTTAAATATACTTTTAATGACTAAAACATAGATAATCAATCTTTAAAGCACAAATAAATAACACAAGAAAAAACTAATTACATTTTTTCAACTTGGGTGAATGACCCTTAGAATAGGTGAAGACAGCCTAGCCTCCCCCCTTCTCTAAAATCCCATCCGCCTGTTGTACCCCACACAGGCCTTTGGAGTAAATGCAGCTTTTGTGTTCCTGCAATGATGACTTTCAATAACAACTGATAATATATCTTTTAATGTTGTATTTTTTTTATTTATTTATTTATTTTAAAGTGCATTCATAAATTATTTTTGCAACAGCAAATAATTTCCAACGTCATGCAAACCTAATTGTGGCTGCTTTTAACATCACTGAACATCAGTAGGCTGATCCAAATCAACAGAACATACTTAACATTTGTCGGTATCAAAACTACCACTGACGACACCTGATGGCTGAGTCTGGGCCTTATATTAAGCACTACCGCTGTTATCCGGTGCTGGTACCTCCAATTCTGAAAGGTACCAATGTTCCCTATTAACACCGCGGACTGTCCTCACCCCAAGTTATCATCATGAACTCATAAAACAGCAGCATGTAACCTATAACTTTGTACACAGCTCACTGCACATCAGCCTGGAGCAGAACCACTGAGTTCAGCAGCAGGCAACAGTAACACGGGAGCACTCACCGCAGCACGCAGTCCCTCAGGACGAGGTTGGGAGCCCATACCTTGGTCTTGTGCCGTCCTTCGAGCGCATTGGTCAGATCAGTCCAGAGGCTCCGGCCTCCATGTGCTGGTTCCAGACGGGGATGAGCAAGACCAGTGCACAATGGACTGGGTTTGAGCAGTTTCGTGCCATCCTCTGTGTGCTGGTTCCATGTGGGGAAAGCAAGAATGTGCAGTTGAATATAGATCCGGGCGATTTGCTCAGGTCCTCAGTGGCAGAGGTGCAGTCTCTGAACCCGATCAGGTGAAACCGAACTTTAAATCAGGATCCAGCAAAGAATGGAGCAAATATGATTAATATTTACTTCATTTCTTGCCAGATCCTGTCTCCTCCCTTGCTGCTGATTTCTGTTGAGATGAAATCAGAAAACTACAACATGTTACAGCTAATACACACATACACAATTACCGAAATCAATACTGCTACAGAGCTGTACCGATGTGGACTGTTTTTTAAGGTTAGATGTGTGTTGTGCCTCCCCAGTGGCTCCCAGGGCCCCCAGGGTAGACAGGCCTCACCAGTTGAAAACCTCTGGCCTTTATCTTTTTTTTGTTCCTCGCGAGGGCTGGTGAGGTACTGCCTCACTTGCCTCCCCGACCACAGGAGGAAGGAGAGAGAAATGAAAGAGAATGAAATAGGGAGAGAAACACCTCTGATCTAGTGAAAGAGAGAGTGGAAAGAATGAAAAAGATGCAGGTGAGGAAAGAAAAGAGAGAAAAAAGAAAAAGAGATACAGAGATAGAGTAGAAGAGGAAGAGGGAGAATGCTCTGATCCACTACATTCTTCACTAATACAGCTGGGCCTTAAATGTAGCCTGAAATGCTAATACTCAATAAAAAATATATGTCTTGTAAAAGTCTCTGTACCCGATTGTTACTGTGTTCAAAATAAAAAATAAAAGAACTAGTTCAAAGTCATTCCTCACTTTCACTTTATGCATTCAGAGCATTGACCACGATGAGTTCATAATTGTATTTCACAACTTTGAGAGACCAATGTGGAGTTTACCATCACAGCAAGGCTAACAACAACAAGAACGCTAACAGTGCACTTCCTGATTCTCATGATAAAAAGCTTTCTAATTAGATGCAGACAGTACACAGCTGACTTATTTTGATCTCAAGATCTGTTTTTACGATATATCTGTACGGGGGCGTGAGACATTTTGCTCAAATGCATAGAAAAAGTTTGAAGTTTGAACTTAGATAATGTTTTTTGTAATGACTCACTTATGTCTTTCATAAATAATAAAAAACATTGTGTGGTGCAGTTTGTGTTTGCGTTGTACAGAGTTTAATGAGATTTGGTCCGGTTCCCCCTAAAGGCTCTGCTCTCAAATCCCATTTCCATTTTGCATTATAGTTCAGTTTCTTCTGTTTGATATTTACATAATCTATCAAATCGTTAACATAAAAGTCTGTTTGAGGATAGTGTGACTGTGAAATACTAAGTACTTCAAATGATCACATGCTAATACGTGAAAGAGATGACTTCTTCTGGTGTTTGTGTAGTAAAAACATGTCTTTACTTCCTGATGACAGCTCACAGCCTCACATTTTCACCAGCAGTGCACAATCAATGTCTGAAAGTCTGAATAAAATATAGTAATGGGACACTGGCCTTTATAGGCGGGTTCCAGATTCAAGAATGTCAGACTCCTAGATGGGGATATCATGATGATTTCTATTAGTGACTAAATCCAAGAACTAAATTCTGCATTTTAACAACATTAATTGTATAATAATAATTGTATAATAACAATGCATTGGGTATAAAAGGAAGGAAATAAACACGCCATCAGGATGGTAAGGGGACCTGGGGCAGTAATGGATGTGGATGTGGCAGATGAACCCTGTGGTGCCTGACGGGAGATGGGACAACACCGGGCACAGACATCACAGAGCACAATGTGGAAGGCTGGTGTTGAGGCCAGCGGCCAAACAGAGGATCACCCATGGCCACACCACGGAGGAGATCTGAGATCTGTGGACCACCACAGCACACAACACTAACACTAGCAGTGGCAGGTAAGTACTTTGTACATACTGTCAATTCAAAAAGGCCTGCTCCTAACCTCCTCCCTGCTCCTAACTTCCTCTCTGCTCCTAACTTCCTCTCTGCTCCTAACTTCCTCTCTGCTCCTAACTTCCTCTCTGCTCCTAACTTCCTCTCTGCTCCTAACTTCCTCTCTGCTCCTAACTTCCTCTCTGCTCCTAACCTCCTCTCTGCTCCTAACCTCCTCTCTGCTCCTAACTTCCTCTCTGCTCCTAACTTCCTCTCTGCTCCTAACTTCCTCTCTGCTCCTAACCTCCTCTCTGCTCCTAACCTCCTCTCTGCTCCTAACTTCCTCTCTGCTCCTAACTTCCTCTCTGCTCCTAACTTCCTCTCTGCTCCTAACCTCCTCTCTGCTCCTAACTTCCTCTCTGCTCCTAACTTCCTCTCTGCTCCTAACTTCCTCTCTGCTCCTAACTTCCTCTCTGCTCCTAACTTCCTCTCTGCTCCTAACCTCCTCTCTGCTCCTAACCTCCTCTCTGCTCCTAACTTCCTCTCTGCTCCTAACTTCCTCTCTGCTCCTAACTTCCTCTCTGCTCCAAACCTCCTCTCTGCTCCTAACTTCCTCTCTGCTCCTAACTTCCTCTCTGCTCCTAACCTCCTCTCTGCTCCTAACCTCCTCTCTGCTCCTAACCTCCTCTCTGCTCCTAACTTCCTCTCTGCTCCAAACCTCCTCTCTGCTCCTAACTTCCTCTCTGCTCCTAACCTCCTCTATGCTCCTCACATCCTCTCTGCTCCTAACCTCCTCTCTGCTCCTAACTTCCTCTGCTCCTAACTTCTTCTCTGCTCCTAACTTCCTCTCTGCTCCTAACTTCCTCTCTGCTCCTAACTTCCTCTCTGCTCCTAACCTCCTCTCTGCTCCTAACCTCCTCTCTGCTCCTAACTTCCTCTCTGCTCCTAACCTCCTCTCTGCTCCTAACCTCCTCTCTGCTCCTAACCTCCTCTCTGCTCCTAACTTCCTCTCTGCTCCTAACCTCCTCTCTGCTCCTAACTTCCTCTCTGCTCCTAACCTCCTCTCTGCTCCTAACTTCCTCTCTGCTCCTAACTTCCTCTCTGCTCCTAACTTCCTCTCTGCTCCTAACTTCCTCTCTGCTCCTAACTTCCTCTCTGCTCCTAACCTCCTCTCTGCTCCTAACTTCCTCTCTGCTCCTAACTTCCTCTCTGCTCCTAACTTCCTCTCTGCTCCTAACTTCCTCTCTGCTCCTAACCTCCTCTCTGCTCCTAACCTCCTCTCTGCTCCTAACCTCCTCTCTGCTCCTAACTTCCTCTCTGCTCCTAACTTCCTCTCTGCTCCTAACTTCCTCTCTGCTCCTAACTTCCTCTCTGCTCCTAACTTCCTCTCTGCTCCTAACTTCCTCTCTGCTCCTAACCTCCTCTCTGCTCCTAACTTCCTCTCTGCTCCTAACTTCCTCTCTGCTCCTAACCTCCTCTCTGCTCCTAACTTCCTCTCTGCTCCTAACTTCCTCTCTGCTCCTAACCTCCTCTCTGCTCCTAACTTCCTCTCTGCTCCTAACCTCCTCTCTGCTCCTAACTTCCTCTCTGCTCCTAACCTCCTCTCTGCTCCTAACCTCCTCTCTGCTCCTAACTTCCTCTCTGCTCCTAACCTCCTCTCTGCTCCTAACCTCCTCTCTGCTCCTAACTTCCTCTCTGCTCCTAACTTCCTCTCTGCTCCTAACCTCCTCTCTGCTCCTAACCTCCTCCCTGCTCCTAACCTCTTCCCTGCTCCTAACCTCCTCCCTGCTCCTAACCTTCTCTCTGCTCCTAACCCCATTCACCATTTCTCCCCTTCCCCCTTGCGGTTTCCTAGCCTGGCCAGTAGATGGCGATAAATCCAGGAGGCAGTAGTGTCTGCTGCACCCATTTAATTAGACTCAGGTGAGCAGGGAGGTATGAATGAGACCAGGAATGAATGAGGGGAAAGCACAGAGACACTACTGGGGAGTAGAATTGAGTTTAAAACAGTTAAAAATAAGTCATGTTGTAGATATATTAGAATATAGGTTAAAAATATTAATGGTAAAAGTACATTAGTTAAAATTGTAGCCTAATTTAATATTTAAAAGTTAGTGAATAATGTAATATAATTAAAATAGATTAAAAAAAAGATTGTAAATGGTGTAATTTCATTATTTATACATTTGTTTGCTTTCAAGGTTTTCGACCTGCCACTACTTCTACTACTACAATAAAAGTCTTAAAGCCGAGTTGAGCCAGCTTTCTTGGGTTTTTCAAGTCAAACCTTCATTCCTCAAGTAAAGACTTGACACATACCACTAGTGGTGCTCAAAGAGAGTATATTTGTATATGTATATTTCTCCTGAAAGAAGAAGACTGAGACACACTTAGCCCCTGCAACTTGTCCCCGCAAGTTTTTACTAGGGCCCATAAATCGGTTGACTGATATTATTTACCAATATGGGCACTTGGAGATATATTGGTTATTGGCCTAAATCTTGCCGATATGGGCTGATAGTCCACGTCTGCATGTTATATCTCATTATAAGCCATAGACTCTATATTGCGTCAATTTAATTCAACAGAAAAATGTCTCTATGTGCCGCGGCATCAGTATTTATCAGAGGAGTCTGTCTGTGACGCCATACTATCCCTGACTCATGTGCTCTTGTTTACACCAGTGTGCAACACTGGTGTAAACATTTAATTAGGTAAAAATGTTACTTAGTTCTGCTTTAAAAGGACACTTATTTATGAATACTTGTGATCTGAGAGGAGGCTATGTAAATGTGTCAGTTTTGAAGCTACTTTTGGTTCTTTGTCATTGGTTAGCTGCTGTAAACTACCACACATAAACAGTCTGATGTAAATGAAATTGTGAATGGTCCACATTTACGCATATAATTAATTACCATGGCCCGCATGCATTGACAATAACCTCTAAAGGCTAACAGCGGTAGTTTACTTACTTTGTTTACAGTTTAGAATGTAATTTAAATATGACTGTAAAGAGGCAAAATAACAGTAAATATGACCTAAACAAACCCAACAATCTAATAGTCAAAATTAAGTTTTATAATCAGTTGAAGACTGACAGTGATTTTTAACGTCACTAAATATATCAGCTGTTATATCATGTCTAGTATCATGTTGGATCCACAAAACTCCATATTGGTTGGGTCCTAGTTTTTACTACAAAATTTTGACATTTTATGGTAGCCCATTTTACTCAGTTTTGATTCCTTTTTGCTTTTATAATTTCATGGGCTTGTTCCTTATGTTTTTACCATTGACTTTATTAATATTAAATTATATTAATCTTTATCACATTTTATTTTATTGATCACACCAGCACAGCCCTAACTGCAATATAATTTTACAGTAACGTTCTAATTTGGCTTCTCCCATTTACAGAGCTTACAATACACCTCACCATGTGACAGTAGCACCAGGAGTAACAAAAGTCTTGATAGAAGCAGCAATAGTAATAGTATTAGTAATAGTACTAATAATAATAGAAGAATAGTAGGAGTAGGAGATGTAATTAACCAAGCTGAAATAATAAATACATGTGAAAAAGTGACTTACCATAGACCAGTCCAATCAAAACCAGGAGAACAAACTGTAGGTGAAATAAAAGAAGGATTAATGAGAGAATAGAGTGACACAGAATTAGACTGTGTCAAATCTCATGAGTGTTAAAAAGATGTAAGTCTGTACCAGTTTGTTCATTTTGCTGGAGTGAAGTGAAGCGGTGCTCTGGCTCGTTCTGCTCTAGAATCAGCTGCTCTTTGGCTCCTTAGTGAAATGAGAGGAGCAGCTTCTTTTATACACATTCAACAACCTTTTGAGTTGATGGGGGAAACCGGAGCACCGGAGGAAACCCATCCAGACACGGAGAGAACATGCAAACTCCACAAAGAAAGGCCCGGGCGACCGGGGATCGAACCTGCAACCTTTATGCTATGAGGCATGAGCGTTAGCCACTCAGCTCATATATATATATATATATATATATATATATATATATATATATATATATATATATATATATATATATATATATATATATACACTCAACAAAAATATAAACGCAACACTTTTGTTTTTGCTCCCATTTGTCATGAGATGGACTCAAAGATCTAAAATTCATTCCAGATACACAATATTACCATTTCTCTCAAACATTGTTCACAAATCTGTCTAAATGTGTGATAGTGAGCACTTTGCTTTGCTGAGATAATCCATCCCACCTCACAGGTGCCACATCAAGATGCTCATCAGACACCATGATTAGTGCACAGGTGAACCTTTAGACTGTCCACAATAAAAGGCCACCCTGAAATGTGCAGTTTTGTCTCACAGCAAAATGCCACAGATGGCGCAAGCATTGAGGGAGCGTGCAATTTGCATGCTGACAGCAGGAATGTCAACCAGATCTGTTGCTTGGGTATTGAATGTTCATTTCTCCACCATAAGCCGCTTCCAAAGGCGTTTCAGAGAATATGGCAGTACATCCAACCGGCTCACAACCGCAGACCACGTGTAACCACACCAGCCCAGGACCTCCACATCCAGCAGGTTCACCTCCAAGATCGTCTGAGACCAGCTACTCAGACAGCTGCTGAAACAATTGGTTTGCATAACCAAAGAATTTCTGCACAAACTGTCAGAAACCGTCTCAGGGAAGCTCAACTGCATGCTTGTCGTCCTCATCGGGTCTTAACCTGACTCCAGATTGTCGCCAGTAACAGACTTGAGTGGGCAAATGCCCACATTCGATGGCGTCTGGCACGTTGGAGAGGTGTTCTCTTCACGGATGAATCTCGGTTTACATTGTTCAGGCAGATGGCAGACAGCGCGTGTGGCATTGTGTGGGTGAGCGCTTTGCTGATGTCAATGTTGTGGATCGAGGCCCATGGTGGTGGTGGGGTTATGGTATGGGCAGGCATCTGTTATGGACGAAGAACACAGGTGCATTTTATTGATGGCATTTTGAATGCACAGAGATACCGTGATGAGATGCTGAGGCCCATTGTTGTGCCATACATCCATCAACATCACCTCATGTTTCAGCAAGATAATGCACGGCCCCATGTTGCAAGGATCTGTACACAATTCTTGGAAGCTGAAAATGTCCCAGTTCTTGCATGGCCAGCACACTCACCGGACATGTCACCCATTGAGCATGTTTGGGATGTGCTTGACTGGCGATACGACAGCGCGTACCAGTTCCCACTAATATCCAGCAACCGCACAGCCATTGAAGAGGAGTGGACCAACATTCCACAGGCCACAATTGACAATCTGATAAACTCTATGTGAAGAAGATGTGTTGCACTGCATGAGGCAAATGGTGGTCACACCAGATACTGACTGGTTCTGAGTCCCCAGACCCCAATAAAGCAACAACTGCACATTTCAGGGTGGCCTTTTATTGTGGACAGTCTAAGGTTCACCTGTGCACTAATCATGGTGTCTGATGAGCATCGTGATGTGGCACACCTGTGAGGTGGGATGGATTATCTCAGCAAAGCAAAAAGTGCCACTATCACACATTTAGACAGATTTGTGAACAATGTTTGAGAGAAATGGTAATATTGTGTATCTGGAATGAATTTTAGATCTTTGAGTCCATCTCATGACAAATGGGAGCAAAAACAAAAGTGTTGCGTTTATATTTTGTTGAGTGTATATAAATATATTATATGTATATATATATATATATATATATATATATATATATATATATATATATATATATATATATATAGCTGTAGTCCTGGTTTAGTCCTGCTATTTAGTCTTAGGGTGAGAAGCTCAATCACTCAGAAGTAGCTTGGAGTAGAGCTGCTGCTCCTCAACATGGAACTCAGGTGGAAAACTACAAACTAATTTAAACAAGTAACTTTCCTGAACAGTTTTAGGCTACATGGAAACCATCTGAAACAAAAATGCAAAGATGTATTTTCATTCTCACTTTTATTCTGCATTGACACAAGTGTTTTGTATGGGGAATTCTGCTGCACATGGAGACACAAAACTTGGGGTTTGCCGATGCAGTCTGCACCACCAAGACCAAATGCCTGCGTATAACCCTTATATATAACCCTTCTGCTTCTATACTTCCTCTACTCCAGCGTGTAAAACAGTATGGCAAAGCGTAATAACGCCATCAATTTCATTTGGACAGATCAGGATTAAATTATAAAACCAACAAGGCACTTTGAGTTACTCTGTGTACGAATTGTGCTATACAAATAAACTTGCCTTGCCTTTCTAGTGAGCTCTGTCAAAGTTGCATGTGAGTGTTCATGACTGTAAGTTTATGACTATGAATAGAGTGCAGTAAAATATAATTACTATATATTATGTAAAGCAGCACGAGGGTTTCTACACACACCATTGATTCTTAAAGACAAACTGACACGTTAAAGCCACACGGTAACTTTCTGGAGGGGTCATGTCACCTGCTTGATTTTATGTAAATTTTAAATTAAAACCATAATTCACAATGGCGGCACGTTGTCTGAGTGACTAGCACTCATGCCTCACAGCAAGTTCTGGGTTCGATCTCCGGGTCGCCTGGGCCTTTCTGTGTGGAGTTTGCATGTTCTCCCCGTGTCTGGATGGGATTCCTCTGGGCAGTCTAGTTTCCCCCATCAACCCGAAACATGCTAGCAACCCTTATGAACAGAATTTAAGGGCCATGATGCCGCTTGGTGCCTGGCCGGGCTCAGTCCAAAAGGACGACGTGGGTCCAGAGGGATTCATAGGGATCAGGTGGGCAGAGGAGTATGCGGCGAGCTGCTGCCTCTGCGTCCCAGTCGGATAAAGCGGAAGAAGATGGATGGATGGATATATCATGTAAAGATGACATTTCCAGAAACAGGGCAGCAGTTTTTTTCCCCAAACCGTTTAACCAGACATTAGGTGCACTTTTACTTTACTTTTATGTTCTTATTTCTATGGTTACCACGCTGTTTACATTATTAATCAACACCTGTTTGACATCCCATGTTTTGTAGGCATCTAACTGTGCAACACCTAAGCCTTGCTCTCTTTTTTCGTAGAATCATCCAGCCCTAGAGTGCACCAGGACTAAGAAAGGCCTTGTTTACAGAGAGTAGATCAGAGAATAGAGCAGACTCCAGTCTGACCAGTTTCACTGTCACATACTCAAACCGATTTGTGACAGGTGATCATTATATTTATAACTGATTTTTGACAGGCGATCAGTATATTTGCAACCTGTTTATGACAGGTGACCATTATATTTACATCCTGTTTGTGACAGGTGATAATTATCTTATTATCTTTATGGAAAATCAATGATATGTTTATTTAAAAGAGTTCACTTAAGCTGTGAGACACGCACGCCTTAATACACCAGTACTAAAAGTACTAGGAAGAAAGAAAGACCAAGATGCCCTTCCTCCCTGCATTAGTACTGAGACTGAAGTGCAGTGATCCTCAGTGTCGTGGAATTTCCTCTTGAATCTCTTGAACAAAAGGGAGCTATTAACATGAAAACTACCACTTCATGTCATCAAGGTGGAACAGAGCATTTTGAGCTTTGGAGAGACCAACAAATAAGGCAAGTTTACGCATGTGCAAGTGAAATAAATGTTTTTTGACAAGGTAACAACATTCTTACATGGCTTAAAGTCACAAGAATCAGTGTTGCATAATATAGAACTCTTAATGATGAAATGTTAGAGGTTATTTTAAGGAAACATTGCTATGGATGAAGTGTTGCTGCCACAGGTGCTTTTATGTAAACAGGCCTTTTAATGTCTTCTGTACCTGCCAAAGGACTGCAGATGGAGAGGAGTTTGTAGCTAAATCTTGCACTTTCTAGTCATGTTCTGGCCCCTCCCCCTGTCGTTGCCATGGTGATCTCCATTCTGAGGCTCTGGTCTAAGTGGCTGTGTTGTGCTGAGGCGGGACTTTGGAGATAACTTTATTGATTGTTAATTACGGCCAGGGTCAGGCATATAATCAGCTCATTTGGATCCTGCTCTATTCCACCTGACACATGCACCTCTGCTGTCCACTGGGCTTTGCTAACTGGAAAATCACACTGGAATTCAATTAAAGATGCAATGCGTAACTTTCCTGGTGTGGGTGGGGGGTTCCGTTACTTGCTGATCTACAAGGAGACTGTTAAAGGAATGTCCCATTTTTTCTTTACTACATAATTCCATGTATCCTGAATCATATATGCATACTAGTATATACTTATGTATGTACAGTACTGTGCAAAAGTTTGAGGCAGGTGTGAAAAAATGCTGTAAACAAAGAATGCTTTAAAAAATATAAAGCCCTGACCGCAACATCATCGAGTGTGTCTGGGATTCCATGAAGAGACAAAAGGATGTGAGGAAGCTCCATCCACACAAGATCTGTGCTTAGTTCTTCAACATGTTTGGAACACCAACCAGACCAGTTCCTTCACAAACTACCTGCAAGTAAAACTAGAAGAACTGATGCTCCTTTGAAGGCAAAGGGTGTTCGCACCAAATATTGATATGATTTAGATTTCTCTTTTGCTCTGCTAATAATGCTCTGTAAAGTGTCTTTGGAGACATGTGTCTGTGAAAAGCACTATATAAATAAAATTACCTTACCTTCTCTTTTGTTCATTCACTGGATTTTGATGATTGATGAAAATAAATGATGAACACTTATATTTTTGAAGGAATTCCTAGTTTACAGCATTTTTTCCACACCTGCCTATAACCTTTGCACAGTACTGTGTATAAAATCACTTTCTACATTTTATATACATACGGAAGACAACACATATGAAGAATGATATATGGCATTATTTAGTAAAGAAAAATATATAAAGTAAGGGTGGCTAATTTGAGGATTAGAATATAGAATATACAAAAAGTGTAGTAGAGTTATTAAACTTTTGTTACATAATTCCATCCATGTTACTTCATATACAGTATTTGATGTCTTCTGTTTGTAAAATGCTGAACATAGTAAACATATAGAAAAAAATATTGAATGAGAGGGTTAGTGTAAGCATCTGACTGGTAGTGTGTTTCATTTATCTGTCCAGCCAGAACCACCTGATTTGACAAAACATTAAAAGATGAGTGGATCTGGAGCCATATTCTTTCTCCCTGATTCCAGATCAAAAACACATAAAAAAGGAGATAAAAGGAGAGCTACATAAAAGACTGAGAAACAGGGAGGAATTTTACAGAACCAACAATCAAAGCACCAAAGTATGACTTATCTCAGGTAGTTTTGTATTTTCTTCTGAATGTTAAGATACTTTTGGAGGGATGTCTTCTGCATTTGAGAGATACGTGATACAAATGAGCAGCTATGGTTGGATCATCTCAAATTTGGACAGATTTTCACTCCAAGGTTCAATTCCTGACACTTCGGAACTCGAACAGAATGTAAAGGAGACTGGCTGCTCAGGGAAGTATTTAAAAGTCCTATATGATGCAAAACTGACTCTTGTGAGTTTTAAGTAGAATGTTGTTATCTTCTCAAACATATTCCTGGAGTTGCGTTTTGTTACATTCACACAGGTCTGAATAACTCTTTATTATTAGTCTCATTAGTCAAAGCTCAAAATGCATTGTTCCACCTTGTGATGTCATGAAGCGTCAGTTTCATGACTGTAACTTGGCCTGGTGGCATGCTTGTAGGTACATAAGTTTAATACTATATAGAGAGAGACAAAAATAAACTTTTGTTCAGTTGACTAATTTTATTTCTCCTTTTGCTATGGATTTTACCTGGAAGACTGAGGGATTTTACACACGTTTATACAGCTCTGGAAAAAGAAATAAAAGACCACTGCAGAATGATCAGTTTCTCTGATTTTAATACTAATACGTATGTGTTTGAGTAAAATTAGCATTTTTATTTCATTCAACATTTGTCCCAAGTTCCAAATAAAATATTGTCATTTAGAGCATAGATTAAATGTTTTCAGACATCAAATAATGCGAAGAAAACAAGATCATATTAATTTTAAAACCACACAATACTAATGTTTTAACTTAGGAAGAGCTCAGAATCAATATTTGGTGCAATCACCCAGATTTTTTACCC
Source organism: Odontamblyopus rebecca (assembly GCA_030686955.1). Classification (NCBI taxonomy): domain Eukaryota; kingdom Metazoa; phylum Chordata; class Actinopteri; order Gobiiformes; family Gobiidae; genus Odontamblyopus; species Odontamblyopus rebecca. The sequence goes on along the minus strand of CM060663.1, from coordinate 13,038,330 downwards.
TGATTTTTAATCACAGTGGTTTTTCTACTTTTCTACCTTAAATCAGATTTGGTTCAGGTGATCTCCTCATCAGTGCCTCGTGAAGCAGAATGAGGTTTGCTTGTGGAATTCAACAGACACTGGAATGGAACGGCTGTCACTCCTGTAGAGATGCTGATTTCAGAAAATAAAAAATGCAGTGGTCTCTTATTTTTTTCTAGAGCTGTATGAATGTTCTTGAGAGCTGATTGGTTAAAAGGCAAAGATATGTGACAGACAGGTAATAGACAGGGGAAGAAAGGAGGAACAAAAAGGGTTTATTATTGGCCAGACAAGCATTGTGCATTGCTAAATTACATTCATTCTTGCTTCTCCTCTCCCCTCTTCTCCTCTTTTCTCTCTCTCTCTATTATCCTCTCTCTTCTCTCTCATCTCTTTTCTCTCTCCTCCTCTCTCCTTTTTCTCCTCTTCCCTCTTCCTTCTCTCTCCCATCCACAGTTCTGGGTCAGTCTCGGTTTGATAAATGAGCAGTGTTAAGATGCTGTTTCAGCTCAAATCCTGCTCCTCACTTCAGACTGAAACGTACGAGCTCCAAAAGACACAATTCCACCATTTTGAGAACAAACTCTGTGATTTCTGAACTGCAAAAGTGATTGAAAACCTAAATCGGATCAAAACACAACTATCATTGTCAGGCAGCAAAGGCTTAGCGATAGGTGCCTTCTTTCTCCGAGGTCCCTCCTGCCTGGTTTGACAGCATTGCTAAGTGCCTGAGCGGGACAAGGCGTTACTTTCAACCACCTGGCTCCTAATTGGCTCTTTGGTTGCTATGATACTTATGGGTGGAATTCCAAATTTGCTCCCATTACTGCTAATTATGACTTGACTTGACTGGAGGACGTTATGACTGACATCCATAGTGAACTAAGTGACGTTACCCATAGTGTTCAGCTCCAGTCAAATGAAGTTCATGGTGCAAGTGATTATGGCAGCAAATTTTGATGTGAGTTCCATATTGGGAAACGGAATTTATTTATGGACGAAATAGCGAAATAATAAAAATAAAAACATCAGGATCATGTAGACCAGGTTAATATGGACATTTTAAGACCAAAATGCAGTTATAAGACTCACAGCAGCAGTTACAGAGAGAGGGGAGACAGTTTTCAGTGTCAAGTTATTTGGAGTTGATGGAGCCGAAGTGTGCCCATGCTCACTTCCTATTTGGAATGTGGTGGCTAGCATGTTAGCTATGTCCATGTACATATACAGTCTGTGGTGCACTTCTTACAGTCCATGGTCTCTATTCACAATGACACTGGTCTAAACTTTATTGTTAAATTTTCTTTCGAAAGCACATCTATAAAACCCTGCACCTGAATGGCCCTGCTGTACGGGGACACTTTTGATTACACTGTAAAACAGTGTGCCCTCTGTAAATCATGTTTGGGGCCCTGTCTCTCTTTATGTGAACTCTAAAATATTAATTAAAGCCTGTGAATGTAAAGTTTAATGTGAGTTTCACTTTTAATGCCCTCACATAGTGAGGAGGAGGCTCTGGAGCAGCCTGTGTCAGCAGTTTGTTCTGTTCAGTTCTGTGGGCATAAGGTGAAGGGAAATCTATATGAGTTTGTAATATTTATCCTGATTTCACTATAGGTGTCACATCTGCCTTCTACTGGTAAGAAAAAAAAATCAAACTTACAGATGGTAGCTTTACAGCTGACTATTCGGCAAAATGGACTTTTCAGGACTTTTGGCCATGTTAGTTTAGTTAGTTGTTTCCCTTCACCTTTTACTCATCTGAGTGATTTACTTTACTTCGAGTGATTTGTGCATGTTTAATGACTTACTGTATAGCCATTAGATCAAACCCTGTTTTCACCTTCAATGGTACACACCCGAATTCCAGTTGTGGGTGGGCCTTAAATTAAAAACATCATCAAATCCCTGTTTAACCTAATAAAATGACAGACTATTATACTGTTATATTATCTGTGCATAATTTAGATTTTAATAGCTTCATGCTAATATGTTGTTGCATTGTAAAAACATTTTTTGCATAGAATGCCAAAAAAAGTGGCCACCTGGATTTAAATAAGGAAGTAGGTAGGAGGTTGCTGCAGTTTGTCAGGTCCAGGTTCGGCAGCAGTGTGTGCTCAAAGAATGAGGTCAGCTGACTACCTGAATATACTGAATGACCAGGTTATTCCATCTATGGATTTTTTCTTCCCTGATGGCACAGCCATATTCCAAGATGACAATGCCAGAATTCATTGGGCTCAAACTGTGAAAGAGTGGTTCAGGGAGCAGGAGACATAATTTTCACACATGGATTGGCCACCATAGAGACAATAAACCCATTGAGAATCTTTGGGATGTGCTGGAGAAGGCTTTGCGCAGCGGTCAGACTCTACCATCATCAATGTAAGATCTTTGTGAAAAATGAATGCATTCGCTGTGGCATTATTTCAATAAACTTCTGCAATGTCACAAGATTTATTTCCATCCAGGGAGGGAAGCAATGAAAGAGGAGAAAGTGATTGTTTTTAAATATTACTGGAGAGAGGTTAGCTCTCTTTAGGCAAAATATTTCTGATTTTAGTTCTGTTTCGCAGGTGAAAATATGCAGTTTTACAAGCTTGGGTTATATATGACCCCTCCTCGAACCGCCACCTTAACGTGGTGGAGGGGTTTGAGTACCCGAATGATCCCAGGAGCTATGTTGTTGGGGGGCTTTATGCCCCTGGTAGGGTCACCCAAGGCAAACAGGTCCGGGGGGACGGGTCAGACGAAGAGCGGTTCAGAAGCCCCCATGATGACAATTAAAACGAGGTCAGTGACGTCGCCCGGAAAGGCGGTACCGGGGCCCCACCCTGGAGCCAGGCCTGGGGTGGGTGCACGTGGGCGAGCGCCTGGTGGCCGGGCCTTTCCCCACGGGGCCCGGCCGGGTACAGCCCGAAGGAGCGACGTGGGACCGCCCTCCCCTGGACCCACCATCCGCGGGAGGAGCCATAGGGGCCGGGTGCAAAGAGATCTGGGCGGCAGTCGAAGGCGGGGGCCTCGGCGACCAGATCTCCGGACATGGAGACTAGCTCTGGGGACATGGAATGTCACCTCGCTGGGGGGGAAGGAGCCTGAGCTTGTGCGGGAGGTCGGCGTTACCGGCTAGATATAGTCGGCCTCACCTCCACGCACAGCTTGGGCTCTGGAACCCAACTCCTTGAGAGGGGTTGGACTCTCCCATTTCTCTGGCGTTGGCCGCGGGAGCGGCGGCCGAGCTGGCGTGGACTTGCTTATGGCCCCACAGCTCGGCCGCTGCGTGTTGGAGTTTACCCGGTGAACGAGAGGGTCGCGTCCCTGCGCCTTCGGGTCGGGGACAGGTCTCTCACTGTGGTGTCGGCCTATGGGCCGAACAGCAGTGCAGAGTACCCGGCCTTCTTGGAGTCTCTGGGAGGGGTACTGGACAGTGCACCGACCGGGGACTCCGTTGTTCTACTGGGGGACTTCAACGCCCACGTGGGCAACGACAGTGACACTTGGAGAGGGGTGATTGGGAGGAACGGCCTCCCTGATCTGAACCCGAGCGGTGTTCTGTTATTGGACTTTTGTGCTAGTCACGGTCTGTCCATAACGAACACCATGTTCGAGCACAAGGGGGTCCATCGGTGCACGTGGCACCAGGACTCCCTAGGCCGGAGGTCGATGAACCACTTTGTTGTCGTGTCATCTGACCTCCGGCCGTGTGTCTTGGACACTCGGGTGAAGAGAGGGGCAGAGCTGTCAACTGATCACCACCTGGTGGTGAGTTGGGTCCGCTGGCGGAGGAGGAAGCCGGAAAGACCTGGCAGGCCCAAGCGTATCGTGAGGGTCTGCTGGGAACGTCTGGCGGAACCTTCTGTCAGTGTGGCCTTCAACTCACACCTCCGGGAGAGCTTCTCCCAGATCCCGAGGGTGGCTGGGGACATGGAGCCCGAGTGGGCTTCGTTCTCGGCCTCCATTGTCGATGCGGCCGTTCGTAGCTGTGGCCGTAAGGCCTGCGGTGCCTGTCGCGGCGGCAATCCCCGAACCCGGTGGTGGACACCGGAAGTAAGGGGATGCCATCAAGCTGAAGAAGAGTCCTACCGGGCCTTACTGGCCCGGTGGACTCCTGAGGGCAGCAGCCCGGGCTACCGCCGGGCCAAGCGTGCTGCAGCCCGGGCGGTTGCAGAGGCAAAAACTCGGGTCTGGGAGGAGTTCGGGGAGGCCATGGAGGAGGACTATCGGACGGCCCCAAGGAAATTCTGGCAAACCGTCCGGCGCCTCAGGAGGGGGAAGCGGTCCTTCACCAACACTGTTTACAGTGCGGGGGGGAGGAAACTGCTGACCTCGACTGGGGATGTTGTTGGGCGGTGGAAGGAATGCTTTGGGGATCTCCTCAATCCCACCGTCACGTCCTCCGAAGAGGAGGCCGAGGCTGGGGACCCAGAGGCGGACTCATCCATCACCCTGGCCGAAGTCACTGAGGTGGTCAGGAAAGCTCCTCGGTGGCAAGGCTCCGGGGTGGATGAGATCCGTCCTGAGTACCTTAAGTCTCTGGGTGTTGTGGGGCTGTCTTGGCTGACACGTCTCTACAACATCGCGTGGCGGTCGGGAACAGTACCTCTGGACTGGCAGACCGGGGTGGTGGTCCCTCTGTGGACCGGAGGGTGTGTTCCAACTACAGGGGAATCACACTCCTCAGCCTCCCCGGTAAAGTCTATGCCAGGGGACTGGAGAGGAGAGTTCGGCCGATAGTCGAACCTCGGATTCAAGAGGAGCAGTGTGGTTTTCAGCCTGGTCGTGGAACACTGGACCAGCTCTACACCCTCCATCGGGTGCTCGAGGGTTCATGGGAGTTTGCCCAACCAGTCCACATGTGTTTTGTGGACGTGTAGAAGCATTCGACCGTGTCCTCGTGGTGCCTGTGGGAGTGCTCCGAATGGGGTCCGGGGCCCTTTGCTAAGGGCTGTCCGGTCCCTGTATGACCGGAGCAGGAGCTGTGTTCGCATTGCTGGCAGTAAGTCAGACCTGTTCCCGGTGCATGTTGGACTCCGCCAGGGCTGCCCTTTGTCACCGGTTCTGTTCATTGTATTTATGGACAGAATTTCTAGGCGCAGCCAGGGGCCGGAGGGGGTCCACAGGATTTCATCGCTGCTTTTTACGAATGATGTTGTCCTGTTGGCTCCATCGAACCAGGACCTGCAGCGTGCACTGGGGCGGTTTGCAGCCGAGTGTGAAGCGGCTGGGATGAGAATCAGCTGTTCCAAATCCGAGGCCATGGTTCTCGACCGGAAAAAGGTGGATTGCCCTCTCCGGGTGGGTGGGAAGTCTCTGCCTCAAGTGGATAAGTTCAAGTATCTCGGGGTCTTTTTCACGAGTGAGGGGAGGATGGAGCGCGAGATTGACAGGCGGATCGGTGCGGCGTCGGCAGTGATGCAGTCGCTGTATCGGACCGTTGTGGTGAAGAGGGAGCTAAGCCGAAAGGCGAAGCTCTCCATTTACCGGTCAATCTACGTTCCTACCCTCACCTATGGTCATGAGCTCTGGGTAATGACCGAAAGAACGAGATCGCGGATACAAGCGGCCGAAATGAGTTTCCTCCGCAGAGTGGCCGGGCGCTCCCTTAGAGATAGGGTGAGGAGCTCGGTCACACGGGAGGAGCTCGGAGTAGAGTCGCTGCTCCTCCACGTCGAGAGGAGCCAGTTGAGGTGGTTCGGGCATCTGGTCCGGATGCCTCCTGGACGCCTCCCTCGGGAGGTGCTCTGGGCATGTCCCACCGGTAGGAGGCCCCGGGGAAGACCCAGGACACGCTGGAGGGACTATGTCTCTCAGCTGGCCTGGGAACGCCTCGGGGTCCGTCCAGAGGAGCTGGAGGAAGTGGCTGGGGAGAAGGAAGCTTGGGAGCCCCTGCTTAGACTGCTGCCCCCGCGACCCGGCCCCGGATAAGCGGAAGAAGATGGATGGATGGATGGATGGGTTATATATGAGCTGTGAATGAGAGATTTTGGTCAAATACGACTCCAAGGTTTTTTACAGTAGAGCTAGAGGCTATACTCACATTGTCAAGTGAGATTATCTGGTCGGACAGAGAATCTCTCTGACCTTTAGGACTGACAACAATGACCTCTGTTTTTTCAGGGTTTAAGAGCAGGTAATTCAGGGTCATCCAGGTTTTGATGTCCTTCACACAGGCACTGAGCTTATCGATTTGATCGGTCTGATTTGGTTTCATTGATAAGTACAGCTGAGCATCATCAGCATAGCAGTGGAAATTAATGCCATGTTTTCTGATAATGTTACCTTATGGCAACATATACAGAGTAAACAGGATTGGACCAAGCACAGATCCTTGTGGAACACCGCAAGCTACTTTAGAGCAGGGAGAGGTGCACTGGTTTACACTAACAAACTGGAACCTATCTGATAGATAGGATTTAAACCATTTGAGGGCGGTCCCTCTGACACCTATGTCACATTCTAACCTCTGCAGTAGAATGTTGTGATCAATGGTGTCAAACGCTGCACTGAGGTCCAGTAGGACCAGGACTGAAGCCAGCCCGTTATCAGCAGTTAGTAGCAAATCATTTGTCACTTTAAGCAGAGCAGTTTCTGTGCTGTGGTGAGCTCTGAAACCAGACTGAAATTTTTCAAATAAATTATTGCCCTGCAGATGGTGACAAAGCTGTTTCACCACAACTCGTTCCAGAATCTTTGAGAGAAATGGAAGATTCGAGATAGGTCTGTAGTTGGCTAGTTCATCAGGATTTAAGCTAGGTTTTTTCAAAAGCGGTTTAATTACAGCATATTTAAAGGACTGAGGAACAAAGCCATTTTCTAATGACATATTTATTATGTTATGGATGGAACCTATTATTAGGTGGAGAGCTTCTTTGAGGAGTTTGACTGGAATAGGGTCGAGCAAACAAGTTGATGGTTTGGACGACATGATGACTGAGGTAATCTCCACCTCATCGACAGGAGTAAATTTGTCTAATGCTGTTAGAGGATTTATGTGGGATATTGGTGTTACTGACTGGATTTGCTGGATTTGCTCAGTGCTGATTTTTGGAGTGGCTTCGTTGATCTTGTCTCTAATGGTTGTAATTTTGTAATCGAAGAATTCAAGAAAGTCATCACAACTGAACTTCGAAGGGAGAAGAGACTCAGGGGCAGTGTGCGAGTTTGTCAGCCTGGCTACAGTGCTGAACAGAAATCTGGGGTTGCTTTTGTTTACTTCTATTAGGTTTGAATAGTATCTGGTTTGTGCTTTTCGCAGAGCGGCCTTATAAGAGAGCAGGCAGAGCTTCCATGCCTTCAGAGACTGCTCGGAGCATGAGCGGCGCCAGAGCTTCTCTGTGCGTCTCACGTGTTGTTTGAGTGATCACAGTTCTGGAGTAAACCAAGGAGCCGGAGGTCTTGGTTTAATGCTTTTCTGTTTTAGCGGAGCTGCAACATCGAGAGCAGATTTTAAGGTGAGCATTGTCCTATCAACAAACTGATCCATGATAATTGGATTAAAGTTGTTCTCATTGTCACATGGCATATCATTTAATACTGGCTCAATTATTTCTTTGAACTCGGCTACCGATTTTTCTGATATTGTTCTTTTCATTATAGTTTTCTCCTGCAGAGCTGGATAGTCTTTTAGTATGAATTGAAAGGTAATTTAAAAATGGTCAGAGAGTATAGGGTTTTGAGGAATTACAATTAAATCATTAATCTCAATACCATAAGTTAGGACGAGATCAAGAGTGTGATTGTGACAGTGAGTCGGCTTGTTCACACTCTGGGTAAAACCCCAGACCCCATCTAGGAGAGCACCAAAAGCACTGCTGAGGCACTCACTGCTGTTATCAACATGGATGTTGAAATCTCCAACTATAACAATCCTTTCCCATTCCAAAACTAAACTTGAAATAAAGTCAGAAAACTCTTGATTTGATTGAACACTTGATTTTTCCAGTTGGCGCATGTAATAGATAGTGTGAGGCTTTCAAAGGAGCGGAATGTATAATTAGATTTGAGGCTGAGAATTAGGCTGGAGTGAGAAATGACGGCCACACCGCCACCTCCACCTGTCCTCCTGGCACTTTGAAAGTTCACATGACTTGGAGGTGTAGATTCGTTTAATCTAACATAATCATTTTCCTGAAGCCATGTTTCAGTTAAAGCTAGAAGATCAATATTAAAGTTGCCAATTAATTCATTTATTAAAAGAGATTTAGAAGAAAGGGACCTGATGTTTAGCAGTCCACATTTTACACACTTATCATTTTGTTTATTTGTGATACATGTATTTATTTTTATTAAGTTATGAAACCTGACGCCTTTCCTATCAGAGTTTAGTTGAGTTTTATTTGTGCTTTTTACATGCTTAATTTGTTTATTTGCGACACATGTATTTATTTTTATTAAGTTATGAAACCTGACGCCTTTCCTATCAGAGTTTAGTTGAGTTTTATTTGTGCTTTTTATACATTTATTTTGTTTATTTGCGACACATGTATTTATTTTTATCAGGTTAGGAGATCTGATGCCTTTCCTGTCAGAGTTTAGCTGTGTTTTATTTGTGCTTTTTGTGCGGTTTCTGTGTTTTTAACTGTGTGAGCGAATAAAGCACCAACTTCACCACTGACTGTTAGCCTGTTAGCAATTTAGCCTGTTAGCAATTTAGCCTGTTAGCGATTTAGTCTCTAAACAAGTTAGCCTGGTTGAGTGGCTGACTTGCAAATCTAACTGGGCGCCTTTGCATTTAAGGACAGACTCTTGAAATTCAGTAACTTCAGTTCAAGCGTGAGGCTACTCAGTGCCCACTCAACTAGGTCACAAGAGTTTAGTTTGCACCCTGGTTTAGTTTGTAGTCCTAGTTTTAGTTCTGGTTTAGTCTGAGTTAAGTTTGGGTCCTGGTTTAGTCCGAGTTTAGTTTGGGTCCTGGTTTAGTCTGAGATTAATTCTAGTCCTGGTTTAGTCCTAGTTTAGTTTTGGTTCTGGTTTGGTCTGGGATAGATCTTGTTTTGAACCAACCTGGTCCAGTCCTAATTTTGATCCTGGTTTAGTCCAAGTTTAGTTCTGGTCATGGCAGTAGTGTGTGGTGACTTTTATAGGTAGGCAAGCAGACTTGGGGTGGGCATTAATATTTAGCTGATAACAATTTAATAACACTACTTTTTTAGACATACCACATTGCAAAATTATTATTTATTCATTTTACTGACATTAAATGCATATGTACATATGTACCGAGCCAGTAAGCAGTATACAGAGTCTACAGAGACCTACACTTTGTTTATCCAGCTGAACCTTCAGAACTATTGTTTTCTATGGAATTATTATTGTTATGCATCTAGAAAGCCATATGAGTGACATATGACAGCTTTACACATGAACATCATGAAGTGATACTAACAGTGAGCTGGTCACACAGGTGCACAGCCTTACTTCATACTTAGTATGAAAGTGATGTGTGCATGGCAGGACTCCCTTGAAAAAGAGATTAGTAATCTCAATGGGACTTTCCTGGCTAAATAAAGGTTAAATAAAATAACACATCCTCATTTATAACACTAATAACACAGCCTGATGTGTCACAAGTGTCCCGTCATGTTAGAACAGCGTGTTATCACTCACCTCTCACTGATGCAAAACTACGTTTTTCCTGAAGAAATGTCCTGTATTTCTCTGAAGCAGAGTAGGTACAGAACAGACAGATGTTCCTCCACATCAACACACACACGTGTAATAGTGCTGTTCTTCCACTGACACTGTCGCTCCTTCATAAACACAGATGAGACAGGCTCCTCACTGCCCCAGCCACTCTCACTCCACTGCTCTGTCTGAATCCTTCATTTCAGACAAAATAGCCCTGAAACTAGCTCGCTGTCTGATTAAATGATGGCCTGTATTACTAACATCTAATCATTACAAACGTAAAGCTACAAACAATGACTTGTCTCTAAAAGTGATTTATCTTTAGAGACTTGTTTTGAAAGTTAGTGCTGTTCTTGTCTCCTGCCACATATGTGCACTCACTGGGATTCGCTGCACATTGCACGTATGTGCAAACCTCTAAAACAACCGGCCGGCCTCTGCACTTGTAGAACAGAGTAGAAAACTCTGCAGTGAAATCGTTGAAATAGATTATGGATGTTGGTCCTGATCACGAAAATTCTTATATTTTCAAACAACAGACAACAGAAAAGATCATAATTTACTACATCTATATGTACTTTTCTAGTCTGCTATTTAATTGTCTCCAAGTCATATTGCTTTGCCAAGAATGTCCCACAGTATGTCTTTAAATCTAATCTGTTTCTGTGGAGACAAGCAGGTGATACCACAAGGCCAGACTGGAGGTCAGATCTGTGGAGAGGCAACACTGCTTACAGTATAAATTCATGTTTTTCTATTTATATAATCAATATATTTTAGCCAATAAAATATTTGTACTTGGATTAATTGTTAATTAATTTGTTGGCATGGAAACGAGCATGCAGCTCTCACTCCACCAGAAAATGCACCTTGTAGACTTGATTCCTGCTCTAGTCCTGGTTTAATCCTGTTTTAGTCCTGGTTTAGTTCTGGTTTAATCCTGGTTTAGTCCCGATTTAATTTTGGTTTAGTTCTGGTTTAATCCTAGTTTAGTTCTGGTTTAATCCTAGTTTAGTTCTGTTTAACCCCTATGAACTAACATCAAGGACCATGTTGTCCACCCTCCTGTGGGCTCACCACCTGCAGAGGGGTTCATAGGGGGGGTCAGGTGCTATGAGGATTGGGCAGCAAGATGCCCCCGCGACCCAGCTGGATTAAGCGGGAGAAGATGGATGGATGGATGGATAGTTCTGTTTAAATTCTGGTTTAATCCTGGTTTAGTTTAGTTTGGTTCTGGTTTATTCCTGGTTTAGTCCTGATCCGGATTTAGCCCTAGTTTAATTCTGGTTTAGTCTTGGTTTAGTTCTAGTTTAAACCTGACTTAATCCTGGTTTAATCTGGGTTTAGTTCTGGTTTAAACCTGATTTAGTCCTGGTTTATTTACAGGCTAAAGGTCAAAACTGACTCTTGTGAGCTTCAAGCCATGTTGCTACTTCCTCAAAAACCATCTGGAGTTGTGTTTTGTTTCACTCACACATGTCTGAGTAACCCTTTATTATTAGTCTGTCTACATCTCCAAAGATCAAAATGCTGTGGTGCACCTTGTGATGTCACGAAGTGGTAGTTTTTAGGTGAACAGCTCATTTTACCTTTAGTTCAGTGTGGCATTTCCACGACTGAAATCACCGAAAGGATTCTATTGAAGGTGTGTGGAGTTTAACAACACAATGAAGCACTTCCTGTGTTACCACATGACATTGCAAGGTGGAACAGAGTGTTTTCTGTTTGAGAGAAGAACTGAGTTTGTGTGTTCAACATTGTGAATGGAACAAAATACAACTCCAGGTCTGTTTGTGATGAGGAAACTACATTAGAACATATAGAAAATAGTGTACTATGGGCCCTTTAAGAGTGTTTAGTCCCGGTTTTGATGCATTTGTTTTGAGTTTTTTTTTTAATATGATATTGTTTCCTAAAAATTCTTTAATTATTCCTAATCATGTTACCTAATTACTTGCATTATAATAAACTGATCATCTGAACAAAACTCCTAATCTTTTAATTCAAATATATGCGTGTGTGATATTTAGTTGAAAGAATATAATCATGTTTTATTTTTTATCAAAACCAGCCACTAAAATAAAACTGAAAGATGAAGAGACCCAGTGTTTGTGCTGACGTCTCATTTCACTCATCATAATTAAGTCACAGTTAATGACAGAACAGCTCATGCAACTATAGACCCTTTAATTACTATTAATTAATTATTAATTCTAAGAGAATAAACAAAATCCTACAGTGACAAGGGTCAAGTCTGAGGAGAGTTCAGGTGGTTCCAATACACAGTGTAGACCTATTAGGTCCTGGCTCAGTCCTGGTCTTGTTTTAGTTCTAGTCCTATTTCTGATTCTGGTTTTGTCCATAGTCCTAGATTGGTTCCTGGTTTAGTTCTAGATTTGGTCCCTGTTTGGTGCTAGTTTTGGTCCTGGCTGAGTCTTGGTTTAATCCTCGTTTAGTCCTAGTATTGGTCCTGGTTTTGGGCCTGGTTTAGTCCTAGTTTAGTCTTGATTTAATCCTGGTTTAGTTCTGGTGTAATCATGGTTTAATTCTGGTTTAGTCCTGATTTAATTCTGGTTTAATCCTGGTTTAGTTCTGATTTAATCCTGGTTTAATTATTGTTTTGTCCTGATTTAGTTCTGATTTAATCCTGTCTTAATTCTGGTTTAGACCTGGTTTAATTCTGGTTTAGGCCTGGTTTAGTACTGGTTTAGTCCTGGTTTAATTCTTATTTAGTCCTGGTTTAGTCCTGATTTTCAATCCTTGTTTAATCCTGGTTTAATTCTGGGTTAGTCCTGGTTTAATCCTGTTTTAGTCCAGTCTTAGTCCTGCTTTACTCCTGGTTTAGTACTACTTTAATCCTGGTTTAGTCCTGGTTTAATCCTGGTGTAATTATGGTTTAGTCTTGGTTGAATTCTGATTTAGCCCTGGTTTAATTCTGGTTTAGTCCTGTCTTAATTCTGATTTAGTCCTGATTTAGTCCTGGTTTAGTCCTGTTTTAGTCCTGATTTAGTCCTGTTTTAATCCCTGTTTTAAATGTCTTCTGTTCATTGTTATTCAGCTCACTGTGTTGCATGACAAACTCCCCTGTGTTTTACTCTTATTACCTGTTCACACATCTCTCCATTCTCTCTCCCTGTAATCGCACTCTCTTTTCACAATGTATATCTCTTCACTCTTCCATTCCCTCTCATTCCTCCCTCTCTCTTCTCCCTACATCATCCCCCCTCCCCTCCCACTCTCCTCTCAACCTCTCTCCCATTCTTTCCTCTCTCCATCCCTTACTCCCCTCTCTCACTGCCAAACATACAACCCCCACCTCTTCTGTCTTTCTCTTTCCATCTATCCATCTCTCTTTCTCTCTCCCCGCTTGTATTACTGCCTCATGTATGTATCTTAGGTGAGAGGGGTTCACAATCTTCCCCTCTCCCTCCCTCTCCTCCTTCCCTCTCCTATATTACTGAGTCATATATACATCTATATGTGTATGTGAGGTGAGAGGGAGATTACATTGTCATGAAGCGGAGGAAAACTAATCATCCTGTCACCGCGGTGACGCCTCAGCTCACAGCACACTGCAAAAACACACAACATGAGACACATTACTTCACAAATACATTTGAATGTCAGTATTTTGGAGTACATTTTTAACTTTAATGATTTGAAATGACAAGCTTCAAGATGATTTAACTTTAAAGGTATACTATGGAACTTTTTAAGTGGAGGGTTTGCTACCTGCTTGTCTCTGTGGACATGTTATTGCTCAGAATGCAGAGAAGTATCCAGGTTGTAGGTATTCTGAGCAATAACATCTCCATTTCATCTAGCTGGTGGACCCATCTCTCCACAGATCTGAGCCTGATGGTGTCGTCTGCCTTAAAGGGACAGTTAAGAATTTTGGACATAGGGCCTCATTTCCTAGTGAGCCAAAAGTGTTGGAGACGTGTGGAGACACTTTTTTAAATATTCCATCCAGTCCTTGTATTTGGAGAGGTTGCTGGAGTTAGGCTAGTGCATGTCAATGGGCATAGTTGTCCATCCATCCATCTTCTCCTGCTTAATACAGCAGGGTCGCGGGGGCAGCTGTTCGCTGCCCAGTCCACTGTGCACCTGACCCCCCATGAACCCCTCTGTGAGTGGTGAGCCCACAGGAGGGTGGACGTCATGGTCCTTGATCTTAGTTCATAGGGGTGGGCATAGTTGTCCTGCCATTAAAAAATGTGCACTGTGGAGTGGGTGAGACTCTTTTTAGTGGCAGGATGACTATGCCCATTGACATGCTTTAGCCTAGCACCAGCAACCTCTCCAAACACAAGGAGTGGATGGAAGATTTAAAAACATCTCCAACACCCTGGCTCACTAGGAAATAGAGCCCTGTGTCCAAAATTCTGAACTGTCACATTTTTGGCTAGGCAATAACATCACCATGGAGAGACAAGCTGGTGGCGAACCCTCCACCATTAATGTTACATAACCAAAAGAAAAACATTTCCATGGAAACAAGCAGGAGGAGGCTGAAGTTTGTGAAGATGCAAGCGCGCTCACAGTAAGGATCTATTTCTTTAAGTTGCTCAGTGCAATAAACACAACCAAATAAATACAAAAGGAAACATGCTTTTACTTTCGTATATTTCTGGCTAAAAAGTGACAGTGTGGCATTAACAGATGTAGATGTTTTGCAGTGCAGGAGCAGGTGAGAGAGAGGAGATTTCAATTCACGATTCAACACGAGCAGATTTCTGAGCACATTACCATCCAAATGAACTGCTCTGTTTGCAGGGGATTATGGGTAATTATCAGAGCTCAGACAGAAACACAGACCAGCCCAAAATGAAATCTATCTGTAATAAGACTCCAGAGAAACAGAAAAATGTATTTGCAAACACAAACCCAAAGATGATCAGAGGAAAAACAGATTTGGTGGATTTTAATGAAAAGCCAAAAGAACAGGCTGCTCCCTCTCACAAGGAACAGGGCCAAAGCAAGTCTTAAAAAACAACTATTACTTTACTTTAACTTCATCTTATTTATTTTAATTTAATTTACTTTGCTTTACCTTACTTTAATTTACTTTACCTTAATTTATTTTACTTTGCTTTACTTTATTTTACCTTATTTTATTTTACTTTAACTTCATTTACTTTACTTTGCTTTATTTTAGTAGGATTTAGTATAGGATTGGGATTTTGTTGGGATTTTGTTCAATGAAAATACATCACAGCCACGGTATAACGGTATAAAGTGGATTTAGGGAGTGTGACGTCACCCACAGCGCTCAGCTCCAGTCAAATGAAGCTCAGTGAGGGCAGCGGTTACAGCAGCGAATTTGAGGGGTTGGGCTCAATATCAGGAATAGGATTTTTGTAACGGTCAAAATAAACCAAATCAAAACACCGGGATCACGTCGAGCAGTTTAATACGAACATTTTAAGACCAAAATGATGAGGCTCATGGAGAGAGGGGGGACAGTTTACGATCCCAGCACATTAAAAGTTACCTGAAAAAGGAGCAGTAGAGCTCTCACACACACTCATCCTTCAGGAGACTGCGCCGGATGATGGGAGCAACCGACAACATTCAAAAAAGAAAGGAATCCTAAAGAGAATCAGTTCTTGCAAAAAAGTGAATGTATGATGTGCACTGTTTTGGCCATGCAGTCTTCTTCAGGCAAAGCATTTGTTTTCACACAATCTTTCAACCTTTTTTGACAATCTTTCGTTTCCACCGGGAGGAGGCTCCAGAAAAGACCCGGGACACGCTGGAGGGTTTGTGTCTCCGGGCTGGGTTGGGAACGCCTTGGGATCCCCCTGGAAGAGCTGGAGGAAGTGTGTGCATTGAAAGGGAAGTCTGGGCCTCCCTGGTCAGGCTGCTGCCTCTGCGACCTGGCCCAGATAAAGTGGAAGAAAATATATGGAAGGTAACTGCTGAGAGATACATGTAGAGCACCCCCAGCATCATGTCACTCTGTGTGTAGGTGGTTTTCTTATTCTAGAATGTGACAGGGGCAAGAAGAATCTGCATTTCAACACACACACACACACACACACACACATATATATTATCTGCCTTTAGAATGTGGTGATGTCATCTGAAACTCACCCATATACACTTTATTTTTACGAAAATAAGTGACATATTTGAGACGTTCTATAGTCATTTGACAGACC
This sequence comes from Odontamblyopus rebecca, assembly GCA_030686955.1. Lineage (NCBI taxonomy): Eukaryota > Metazoa > Chordata > Actinopteri > Gobiiformes > Gobiidae > Odontamblyopus > Odontamblyopus rebecca. The sequence continues at coordinate 13,022,518 of CM060663.1, read as the reverse complement.
CTGGCCGTGTCATATTTGTCTTTCCTCGCCTCCTTCTCCTCAATTCCTCTCCTCAATTCTGCAATAAAGGGGTGAGGAAGTCCTGCCCACAGAGGAGGCACAGGAGAGGTTCATCTAAACTCCTCACTGAGACCCATAAAGCTTGATTCTTTTATTGATTCCCTCAGGTTTACTCCTTCATTCCGTGGTTTTCTTCGGGACACCACTTAATATGACACATTTGATTGACAGCTAAAACATGGAGGAGAGGAATCAAGGAGAAGGAAGCAAGGAAGGAGAAATGAGGCGTGGCCCTTGATACACTTTGGCCTTGTAAGTGCCCTTCCATGTCCTTACACATCCACTGTCTCCTCGGGGCACCTCTCGCCAAATGGCCGCTGCTGTCACACACGTCCTGTTTGAGTTGGACAAGGTCAAAGTTCAATCGCGGCCCAATCGAATCGCGTTTAAGTCACTGTCGCCACGAAGCTTCTGTGTTTAGGCCCTGAGCCACAGCGTTTTATGAAGTGAAAGAAAAAAAAACAGCAGCTCTAAGGCCTGGAGCTTCAGTACAATCAGTGTTTAGTGTTGGAGAAGGTGAAAAATGACAGGCACACGTCACACCACTCTCTTTCTCTCTCTCCCCCTAATCTCTCTCTCTTCTCAGTGTATATTTCTTCACTCTTTCACACTTTAGCCTTAACTCATTTTGCTCCATTCCCACCAAGAGCATATTAAGAGAAAAAAATCACATCAAACGCCTTTTTGAGTCACTGAGTCACACAAAAGGTGACTGTGACACCACTACGATATGAGACACAGTGTCTGCTAAAACCCGCCACACAATATAGGATCTTAGAGTCTGAAATGACTTTTAGTGAGACAAAAAGCGCAGACCAAATTAAATATTCTCATCCTCCAACTGTAGAGCTAAATGAGCTAAAAGTTGTGAGTTAACAAAACTGCCTCAACTAGCATCAGTTGTTTCCTGTCTACAGCAAAGCCACTTTGACTAGTTTAGATGCAAGTCAGACTGTTATTATTCAGTAAAATGTGGACTATAACCTGTCATGTACAGACAGAAAGCTGCTGAATATTACACACAACGTAGTATTTTGTTTACTATCACTAATCTGCAGATATTTTCCTGATCCTCACAGTGTGGATTTATGCAAACAAACACATGAGCTTTTATCACTTTTATATAAAGAGCGTTTCAGATGGGGTGGATAGTGATGTTTTGGTTTTGTGGTGTTACAGGTTTGTGGATGAAAATATTAGGCTATTGGATAAATTATAGTGTTCATGTACTGTATGTCCTTAACTTCATGACTTCACGCTGAGTAACATTTGAATTTGTTGTAATTTTTTCCTGATTACTTTCTCATATTAGATTCAGCCCAGTAAGGCTGAATCTAGTAAGAACATTACAGCTTTTTTGCCTTCAGAATGATTTTCTCTAGGATCAAACACTGAGACAATTACATGTCACATACTGTCCTATGTTATGTAATGACCTCTTTAAACTGGTTTGCCCAGAGGCCTGATGACACTGATCAATAGTTATTAGAGCCTAATAGCCTCATCTATTGGATTATTTGTCCAAGGCCAACTATTGTTTAAAGATTTAGTCAATACCGATTTTACCTGTACAAACTGCATACAAATGTTGGGCAATTCTTACTTGTTGGTTTTGTAAACTCTGCAGAAGATACATTATGATAACAAATGAAAACAAGACCAACCAAAGCAGAATTACAATGATAATATGAGATCATCAGCCTTGGAAACATAAATCTGTTCATTCTGATTGTGTTTTGCATTTTCCAGGTACCTGCCACTGGGGAGTCTTTCTGACACTTTTCAAGTGGCTCTCAGTGATGGTGATGACCATTTTGGACTGCTTCTTAGAGGAGTTTTTCTGTCTCTTCACTGAAGAATGCAGATCACAGCTGAGGTATGGAGTAATGAATATCGATGACATGGACCTCTGCACTGCTTCACAACTTGAAATGAGCTTCAAGTAGAGCAGCCACACCTGCAGGGAGGGGCCGAGCTCCTGCAGAAGGAGGCTGCTGCCTCTGCCAGGTCCTCCTCAGCCTGAGGGAAACCTCCTGATTCTACTTTACAGCAGAAGAACAGACACATGACAGTGTCCACTGAATCAAAGGACTGGTGCACAATAGCTTGATTCTTCACACTGAACTTCCTTGCACTGTAGCAAAAATAAAAAGGTCTTAGCATTTGCTGACTAAAGACTTACACATTTACATTACTTAAAGGTGCATTGTATAACTTTAATGGTGGAGGATCTATCTTTATTTTTTATTTTTTTTTTACAGAGACTTTATTGTTTTTATTGCTTAAAACTGCACAGATCTGATGTGTAACTTGGCTTGGTGAATTCACTTTTTTGTCTTCATGGAGGTAGTTTTGTTTAATGCAATACTGTGGAGGATTCTGGACAAAGCAACAACATCTCCATGGAGATGAGGAAGTAACAAATCTACATGATCTACAGTCCTATTTATTTGTATTGCAGTGGACCTATATGTTGTTAATAATATGTCAATTTATCTCATTTTAAATCAAATATAGTTTTAAAGTTTTAATTCAAATAAACAGGCCTAATATATGGGCTACGTTATCATTTTATTATTTAAATAGGCCTATTCATTTCACAGACCAGAAAAGGGCCTCATTTGGAGAAGGAAAGAGTGGCCTGAGCCCTGCCCTGCGCCACCACCAGAACACGGCCCCTGATTGGTTGACGTGAAGCAAAGTTACAAATTTTCACCTTTGGTGAATTTTCCGCTCCATTCGCATGCCCCTCCCGTTTGGCCCATTCCTGTGTCGCCACTCAGTTCATGTATTCACACCACTTGATTAGCTCAAAACACAGGAATCGAGCCGCTCGATTCTATTGTGTATCACTGGCCTTTGCCGCGACAGCTTTGAGTGGGAACGGGGCTCTTTCCAACTCTCTTCTCCCTATACCATCCCTCCTTCCTCTCCTTCTCTGCTCTCAACTTCGCTCCTCCCCCAAATATTTTCTCCCTTTCTATCCTCTCTCCATTCCATTTCTTCACTCCCAAACTTACCCCCCTCTCCACCTGGCTTCCTCTTTCCATTCATCGCTCTCTCTCCTCCCTCTCTCCTCTCTTTTTACGCCTCATGTTTGAAATGGGTTCTGGATCTGTACCTCCCTCACATTCTCTCGCTTCCTCCTCTCTCTCCCTCTCTCTTCTCTCTCCTTCTCTCCTTCTTCTCTTCCTTCCCTTCTTACAGAGACATGTTGAATTCCTAATTCCTCTCTCCCCCCTCTCATCTTGTCCCTCTCCTTCCTCTCTCTTCCCTCCCTCCTCTCTTGTCCCTCTCCTCCCTCTCTTCTTCCACAGACCTGCTGGATTCCCCATACCTCCTGATAGAAGTCCTCTAGGTGAACCCAGGGAAGCTCAGACTGAAAAGAAAAGTATTTCCAAATTCTAACAGAGCGTGAATAAAAAATGTGATTCCAGGTGGGAATATTGTGGAGAATGGATGACTGGAATATTCAAATGAAGTATCAGTATTTTTACTTTTATTACTTTTATTTAGTACCTTTATTCTTTTTTATGACATTTAAAGTATGTGTTTGAAAACATAGCCACAAAAAGTATAACTGGTACTTGATGCTGCACAGTTGTGTAACCATTCAAACTCAAAGAGAGTTAAAGTTGCATTATGGAACTTTACTCGCTATATTTCACTTATCCATCTCCATTGAAAAAGGTGTCACCAGCAGGCCAAGTTACAGGTCAGATCTGTGGCGAGGCGACCCTGCTCACAGTATTAAAGTTGTTTCTCAAGGCACCGTACTATGAACATCCCAGGTTAAGAAATAGTATCCCCATGGAAACCCAGAAAAGTTCCATAGTGAATCTTTAAAAAGAACCTGATAAATGAGTGTGTGCTGATGTCTGTTGAATATTATGGAAGAACTTTGATGCTGAGACCTTGACAGATTGAAATGTCTCTGTATTTCCTTTTATCATTTCCTTTTCTTGATGCAAAGAGAAAGCGAGTGAGATGGTTTAAACAGGGTCAAATAAAAGGGTTAAATAAAAGGGTTAAATAGGGATAAAGTGTCAGAAAACATTCATTTCAGAGGGTTTAGTCTCTGGATGTTTTTGAGTTTGGCCCTTTGCCAAATAAAAGCATCAAATAAAGGGTTAATAGGGTTAAAGTGTCAAAAAACATTCATGTTTAGCCTCTGGAGGTTTTGGAGTTTGGTACTTTGCAAAATAAAAGGGTTCAATAAAAGGGTCAAATAAATGGGTTAACTAGGGTTATAGTGTGAGAAAACATTCACATTAGAGTGTTTAGTCTTTGGTGGTTTAGAGGTTTTGGAGTTTGTCCATTTGCCAAATAAAAGGGTCAAATAAAAGGGTTAAATAGGGTTAAAGTGTCAGAAAACATTAATTCCTGAGTGTTTAGTCTCTGGAGGTTTTGGAGTTTGGCCCTTTGCCATATAAAAGGGTTAAATAAAAGAGTCAAATAAAAGGGTTCAATAAAAGATTCAAATAAAAGGGTTCAATAAAATATTCAAATAAAAGGATTAAATAGGGTTATAGTGTCAGAAAACATTCATTTCAGAGTGTTTAGTCTCTGGAGGTTTTGGAGTCTGGCCCTTTGCCAGATAAAAGGGTTAAATAAAAGAGTCAAATAAAAGGGTTACCGTAAATTCCGGACTACAGAGCGCACCCTATTAAGAGCCACATGCTCAGATTTATGAAGAAAAATCAATTTTGTAATTATATGAGCCGCACCATATTATAAACCGCTGGCCAAAGACTAGGCGGGGGTTCGCTTCTGCGTCCCGCCACCTGGAGCGCCTCCGGGACGGGCCGCGGACGCGGTCCCCGCTGAACTCTGGGGACGGACTCGCTCACTGGTGACACTTGGGACACACACGCGCCACAGGCACTTACACACCTTCACACACTTGGGACACACACACGCGACATGCACATACACACCTTGGCGCTCTGGGAATAAACCACGGTAGCGATCGCTTTAGCCTTCAGTCTGATTTGTACAGCGGAAACACCGCGGCCGCCTGCTCTTTGCGTGTTAACCCAGTCCTCCAGAAAGTTTTTAAGCTCAGGCCATCTGCTATGGTTACCTCTGAAAGCTTTGGTTGTCTTTTACACTGGCTCAGTTCTTCTTGCTGGAGCCTCCACCTTCGCACCATCTACTCGTTTATGCCAATTTTACGGGCAGCAGCTCGATTTCCTTCTTTAACTGCCAGAGTGATCGCTTTTAGTTTAAAAGCTGCATCATATGCTTTTCGTCTGGTATTCTCCATGTTGATGAGGGTTAGCAGAAAGACTGAAATACGGAAGTTGTGATTAATCATACAATTTCATTGGACCTCAGTGAACTACTTATTCATTTTATTGGTCCATGTTTTCCCGCGATGAAAAAAAAATAAAAAAGCCGCTTCATATTACACGCCGCAGTGTTGAAAGTGTAGAAAAAAGTAGCGGCTTGTGATCCGGAATTTACGGTAAATAGGGTTATAGTGTTAGAAAACATTAATTTCGGAGTGTTTAGTCTTTGGTGGTTTAGAGGTTTTGGAGTTTGTCCATTTGCCAAATAAAAGGGTTAAATAGGGTTAAAGTGTCAGAAAACATTAATTCCTGAGTGTTTAGTCTCTGGAGGTTTTGGAGTTTGGCCCTTTGCCATATAAAAGGGTTAAATAAAAGAGTCAAATAAAAGGGTTAAATAGGGTTATAGTGTCAGAAAACATTCATTTCAGAGTGTTTAGCCTCTGGAGGTTTGGAGGTTTTGGAGTTTGGTCCTTTGCCCCAAAAAGGGTGAAATAAAAGATTCAAATAAAAGGGTTCAATAAAAGATTCAAATAAAAGGGTTCAATAAAATATTCAAATAAAAGGGTTAAATAGGGTTAAAGTGTCAGAAAACATTAATTCCTGAGTGTTTAGTCTCTGGAGGTTTTGGAGTTTGGCCCTTTGCCATATAAAAGGGTTAAATAAAAGAGTCAAATAAAAGGGTTAAATAGGGTTATAGTGTCAGAAAACATTCATTTCAGAGTATTTAGCCTCTGGAGGTTTGGAGGGTTTGGAGTTTGTCCATTTGCCAAATAAAAGAGTCAAATAAAAGGGTTAAATAGGGTTATAGTGTCAGAAAACATTCATTTCAGAGTATTTAGCCTCTGGAGGTTTGGAGGGTTTGGAGTTTGGTCCTTTACCAAATAAGAGGGTTAAATAAAAGATTCAAATAAAATGGTTAAATTAAATAAAATGGTTAAATAGCCTCTGGTGGTTTGGAGGTTTGGAGGTTTTGGAGTTTGGTCCTTTACCCCAAAAAGGGTGAAATAAAAGATTCAAATAAAAGGGTTAAATAAAAGATTCAAATAAAAGGATTGAATAGGGTTATAGTGTCAGAAAACATTAATTTCAGAGTGTTTAGCCTCTGGAGGTTTGGAGGTTTTGGAGTTTGGTCCTTTGTCGATAACCAATCAGCAGCACAAAAATAAGTGAATGTCAAAGAACAAAGAATAGAAAGAGAGGGAGGTGGAGGCAGAGAGAGAGAGAGAAAAGTGGGGAAGGAGGAAGAGAGAAGGGATAGAGGAATAGAGGAGGATAGATGGAAAGAGGGGAAGAAATGGGAAACAGATGAGAGAGCAAGTGAGAAAGATGAGGGGAACAAGGGGGTGATGAAGGGAGAGAGAAGAAGCAGAAAAAGAGGAAGAGAGGAATAAAAGAGAGAGAGGAAGGGATGAAGTGGTGAAAAGAAGGCGAGGAAAGAGACAGACGAAGTTTAGTTTAGTTTAGTTTAGTCTATTTGTCAGGGACCATGTACAAAATTCATTCATCTTTATAAAAGACGAGATGAACTGCACCAGTTTTAGCTACTGCTACTTTCCATCTGCAGGTGAACACACAAAACATTTAAATTTACATTACAATAGAGCAATAAAAATACACAACAAAACATCACAATTCATAAAACCTGATTTCCTAAAATCACAGCAGTAATGATATTAAATGTAGTTGTGCTGAATTTGTTCGTAAAAATGTCATGTATAATTAGCTTGCCTGATGTTGGCACATTTGATTGTCTAGAATGTGCTTTTTTAGGTTTTGAGTAAAATTATTAATGTCTACAGACTGTTTCAGAGTCTCTGGAAGTTTATTCCACTGTTTAATAGTTAGAAATGAAAAGGCGACTGTGCAAAGGCCGAGGATCTTTTTGGAATTGTACAGTTTCTGTTTATTGGACCGTGTGAATCGAGTTGTCTGTTCTGTGCAAAGTTTGATAAATGTTTTCAAGGGAGGTGGAGCAGCATTATCAATAATTTTGAATAGAGTTTTTAGATTTGAAAATAGAATTAAATTGTCAAAACTGAGCAATTTATATTTACTGAGAATGTTCAATTCAATTCAATTCAATTTATTTTTGTAGCGCCCAAAATCGCAACAGCAGTTGCCTCTAAGGGCGTTCAAGATATGGATGAGTAAAACATACACACAGACATATCAAAACAGGAATAAACAACATTCATGTAAAGCAGCAAATGAAACATTGTCCAGTCATCCCCTGTCCTTAGACCCTCCTTCTCAGCAAGGAAAAACTCCGAAAAACCCAGGGTCCTGGGAAAAAGAAGAAACCTCGGGGAGAACTACAGTGAAGGAGGGATCCACTCCCATGGACGGACAGGCTATAGATGTCCAGGCCCGTGGGCCAGTTCAGTATGACCACAGCTACCCAGGTGGGGAAGGAGCCGGGCGAGGAGGGGAGGCCGGGCAAGAGGAGGAGACCGGGCGAGGAGGAGGAGGCCGGGCGAGGAGGAGGAGCCAGGTGAAGAAGAGGAGCCGGGCGAGGAGGAGGAGCCGGGCGAGGAAGAGGAGATGGGTCCAGCTGCCATCAGGCGTCTGAAAGAGTTACACTCCACAGGGGGAGTGGGACAGGGGACAACATGTTGCAATGGTGATAACAAAGGGGTTGTTTATCAAGTGCCTTTAGTGCCTGATTATAGGCAGATCTGAGAGATTTGAGAGAAATTTATTTGGCCTGAGACCAACAGGATAAACCGTAAGTTATGTGTGGAATAATCATTGCATTGAAATAGGTGAAAGCAGCTGAGACTGTCAAGTTGTCCCTCATATGTCTCAGGGAAGATATATTTTATTGAGTTGCACACTTTTTTGATCTGCTTTTTAAAGGACAGTCTTTGGTCCAAATAAACCCCTAGGTACTTAGTTTCAGTTACAATATTTATATTTTCTCCATTAATGCAAATATTTGGTCGACCTTTAATTTGGTTTGTTTTAGAAAAGTACATACTGACAGTTTTTTATGTTTAGTGTCAGACAAGAGGATTGAAGCCAACTACTAATTTTATCCATGGCAGATGTTACTTTGTTGGCCACTTCCTGTGTATCCTTTCCATGTGCAAAGATTACAGCATCATCTGCGTACATGAGGATATCTACATCTCTGCACACACCCGGAAAATCATTGATGTAAATGCTGAACAATAAGGGTCCCAAAATTGACCCCTGTGGGTCCCTGTTGTGCAGGGCTTCATAGAAGACACAGCATTATTGGCTCTCACACACTGCACCCGATTTGAAAGATATAACTGCAGCCATTGCATTACTTGAACAGAGAGATTGTATGGAGAGACCTTTGACAGGAGGACACAGTGATTTACTGTGTCAAAGGCCTTTCTCAAGTCCAGAAACACAGCACCCACTGAGTCCCTTCTGTCCAGGTTTGCTTTGATGCTTTCTGTCAGGAAGCAGCACGCTTGCATTGGATGCAGAAGGTTACTGCTGTTAAAGTGTTATTTTAACTGTTCTATAATTACCTTCTCAGGGATTTTTGATACTACAGGTAGTATACTAATTGTCCTGTAGTTGCTAATTTCATTTTTATTCCCAGATTTGTGTATTGGCACTATTACTGCAGTTTTAAAGACACTAGGGAACACACTTTCATTTATTGATGGATTAACAATTTGGGTTATACTTGTTTTTAATGTCTCCCTGTGTTTTTTTAATGAGTGTGCTGTCAAGTTCCCAGTAGTGTTTGGCTTTTGAATTTGATAAGGATTGTATTATTTTATCTGTTTTTGGCATTATCAATATTTATACATTTTAAAGCATTACTGGAAGATGGCACAGGTAACTGGAAAAGGTGAAAGGATCCAGAGGTTTGCTGTGTGATTTCATTCACAGTATTCATAAAATAACTGCTAAATTGTTCAGCAACTTTTGGACCATCCTTTAAAAGAGTCCCATCTACTTTAAGCTCTATTGTTCTGCATTTCGGTTTCCCTCTTAGGGTTAGCTTATCCATTATTTGCCACAGTTGTTTGGAGTTACCTTTGACTTGTTTAATTACATTAAGAAAGAATGTTGCTCTAGCTTTTCTAAATTGTTGAATAACTTTATTTAGAAGACCATTGTATAAAAGTCGATCTGTTGTAAACCCAGTGTTTAAATACTTTTTTCAGGCCCAATCTCTCATTCTCATCAATTTCCACAAATCGTCATTCATCCAGGGTAGGGGGGGTTTCCTTTTCCATTTTTCCTGTATAGTTTATAGTATATTTAGAAATTAGCTGTTGAAGCCTAGTTATTAAATCACTGGATGCTCTATTGTTGTCTTTGCCATTAACCGTTTTGTTCCAATTTCCCTGTGCTATTTCATTATCAAGTAGCTCAGTATCTTTTCTAGGGATACATGTGATGAGTTCATTTGAATCAGCCTTATATAAGTTTGTATAGTGTGCCTTTGATAGTTTCCTGGCTATTAATGTTAAATTATGATCAGATAGACCTGTTATTAGATTCTATACTTTGGTGATATGGTCAGCTTTATTTGTACAAATTAAATCTATAAGTGTTTGTGTTGACTTTGTAATCCGTGTTGCATTTTCAATAATTTGTGTGAAATTTAATTTCTGAGTAGTTTTTTCTTTTAGTTTTCTTCTGCCATGTTTATCTAACCAATTTAAGTTAAAATCTCCCATAAGGAGGGCCTCTTTTGTATTACTTTTTTTTTTTGAGGTGATTACAATACAATGACAGTGAATGACATTTCAGGAGATAGTCAAATAGTCACTTCCACACATTCCAAGGAATCACCCACTGCTTCAATTTGAGAACACTGCAGTCTGTCCTTTATGTATATCAATACTCCACCTCCTTTGCCATGTTCACGATCGCTTCTGAAGACATTATAGCCAGGAACATGAATAGCAGTATTTGAGGTAGAAGTCTTTAGCCAAGTCTCAGAGAGACACAGAAAGTCAAGATTAGAGTCTGTCAGTAGCTGTTCTATTGTTCTAACCTGGGCACAACACTTCTTATATTTAAGTGCCCCCCAAATATCCCCTTTAGGGTCCCACAGTACTTTTGCGTGGTTTACGGTCTGAAATAGTCTGTATTTTTGTTGTTTAGCAATGGCTGCTGAATGACACAGTGGAGATGAATAAAGCAAATGTCCCGGGTTACGTGACGTTAAATCTTTCCTCACGGTGCTATTCCATTTATTTAGATCCACCCGATGTTTGGCGGACAGAGTTTTCCAGCGCTTGGTGTTTGCACCAAAGCACTCAAGGAGATCTCTTGATGTAATAACTCGGAGCACGCTGGGGCAACGAGCACCGAGCTCAGAGAAAGACGGCGATTTGAAAGGCATATTCTCCGCGCCACTCAACGTTTCTAATGGACAGCCAAGCGATCCATGTGTTTGTAGTGTGTTTCCAAGTGGGTAGCTCACCGCGACGTCACTGTAGGAGATCCACCCGGAGGTGAAGTTTCGTTGGCTCCAGTTAGCTCTCCGCCACCAACTGGTCCGGGGTTTACGTGTACATCTCCACACAACAGCAGTAAAGTACATTACATAGCTGGAACAGCTGATCCTTGGCACTGCTTATCAGTATGATAGTTTGGAGTCCCAAGCAAAACTGCACAGTCTTGTTTAAGCACTGATGCATAGACGGCGTGTTTGCTCCATGAGTTGATGAGAGGTGGGACATGCGCCTGGATGCAGTCCTCTGATCCGCAGCAGACAGCTTACCAGTCGCTCCACGTTGACAGGACAAGTAGTACAAACGCATATACGGCTGTGCAAACATGCTGTTTGGCGTCTTGCCCCCGAGTTTTCCTTATAGCAAGTAATCTGTTGTTAAATATCTCTGGTGACTGCCCAGAATGTATTAAGCAAGGTAGGCTTGCAGCACCTGCCAACCTGCGACCACCACCTGTCGCCATCTTGGAAAGCCGAGGAAAAGGGGAAGTAAAGGGAAGAGAGAAAGGCGGGGAGAAATACAAGGGGCAGAGATAGGTACATAGAAAGAGTGAAAGATAAAGAGGGGGGAGAAAGGAGTGAGAGGGAGAAAGGGGGAAAGAAAAGTGAGAGTAAGAGAGAGAGAAAGAGGATGGAGAGAGAAATGGAGATTGAAAATAAAAGGGGGAGTGATGAGAGGAAAACAGAGAGGCAGAAGACTGAGAGGAGAGAAAGAGATGGAGATTTAAAATAAAGCGAGATACAAGGAGGTGATACAGAGAGACAAAGAAGGGAGGAAAGAGAGAGATAAACAGAAAGAGTATTTCCAGGGAAGAAGAGTCTGTTTTCTCCCCTTCTTCTCTTTTTTGTTCTTGTGTTCCTGGAATCAAAACAAACATTTGTACAGTTTCCCTGAAAATACCTCCAGACTTATGGGCCAAAACACCGAAAATCCTGCAGAAGTTTAATACAAAAAATATCACACTACAAACTTTTTTTTAATTTTTTTTTATTTGTTTATCTGTTAGACTGTCAGAGTGGTTATCAAAGATGCTACTGTTTTGCTTGGAATGTTCCGCGGTATGGCATTAAACGCACACTGAGTGTTTATTGATGCACGGCTTAAAAATACATTAAAAACACACATTCTTACTGTGAGCAAGGTCACCTCTCCACAGATCTGACCTGTAACTTGGCCTGGTGAACACTGTAATAATAGTGTTCACTAGGGGTGGGATGACTAAACGATGACTGAACAAGGACTAAACCAGGACTAAACAAGGACTAAAACATGACGAAACCAGAACTAAACCAAGACTAAACCAAGACTAGGACTAAACCAGGACTAAACCAGGACTGAACCAGGACTAAACTAGGAATAAACCAGGACTAAACCAGAACTAAACTAGGCCTAAACCAGGTTTGAACCAGGACTAAACTAGGAGTAAACCAGGACTAAACTAGGACTACACCAAGAGTGAGCTAAGACTAAACAAGGACTAAACCAGGACTAAACAAGTACTAGACCAGAACTAAACCATGAGTAAACCAAACCTGAACCAGGACTAAACAAGGACAAAACCAAGACTAGACCAGGACTAAACCAGGACTAGACCAGGACTAAACCAGGAGTAAACCAAACCTGAACCAGGACTAAACAAGGACAAAACCAAGACTAGACCAGAGGGAAGGAGTGAGAGAGAGAAAGAGGGAAAGAAAAGTGAGACGGAGTGTGAGAGGAGGAGGACAGGCAGAGGGAGATAGAGAAAATAAATATAGATAGAGAGAAAAGTGAGAGTAAGAGAGAGAAAGAGGGAGGTCTGCTCTTCTTTCAGACTGAAATGTCAGGGGGAAGATAAAACTGGATTATCCTGGAGACAGTGCGCCCCCTGTAGGCTGCTCTTTGTCATACACAGGTGAGTCCATGTAATGCCCTCACCTTTAAGGCTCGCAGCGGATTTGTCAAGACGGTTGCCTGAAACCTCTTCTCCTCCTCCTCCTCGGCCTTCATCTTCTTCACTTCATCATCCTCCCCTCACACTGAAATGATTGGAGTTTCGCGAAATGTGTGCAATCAGGACTCTGCCAAGGGGATGGAGTATTATTGGAAAAAAATATGTGGGGGCTGGAAATAGTTTCTTAGAAATTTTGGAATTGAAGTTGAGATTTGCACATTCTGTTCACATTTTCGATTTGAGGGAAGACTGAACATCGAGAGTCCAGAACATGTTTGTAGAGGGCATCTGACACATTTGCTAGTCATAGTGAAATGTGTTCTTCTGAGGCATAAATGAGGCAGCTGGCATCAAAAAGCTTGGATCATCTTTCCTTACCACCTTCAGAGTTTTTAGTACCAAAAGAAAATGATGGTTTCAAAATACCTAAATAGTGTCTAAAAGATCAGGCTTGAAGATGAAATTTGGAATGAGCGAGATCAGAAAACTTCAGCGTGAGAGAATACAGGATTATACATGAGGGGATGACGTCACTACAGTGTGTGCTTCAGAGCTCCAAACAAGTCTATTAAAGCAGGTCTAATCCAGGACTAAACCTGGACTAAAGCAGGTCTAAACAAGGACTAAACCAGGACTATAGCAGGTCTAAACCAGGGCTAAATCAGGTCTTAACCAGGACTAAACCAGGACTAAAGCAGGTCTAAACCAGGACTAAACCTGGACTAAAGCAGGTCTAAACAATGACTAAAGCAGGTCTAAAGCAGGTCTAAAGCAGGTCTAAACCAGGTCTAAAGCAGGGCTAAACCAGGTCTAAACCAGGACTAAAGCAGGTCTAAACCAGGACTAAACTAGGTCTAAACCAGGATTAAACCAGGTCTAAACCAGGTCTAAACCAGGTATAGACCAGGTCTAAACCAGGACTAAAGTAAGTCTAAACCACATCAAAACCACTTCTAAACCAGGACTAAACCAGGTCTAAAAGGTCTAAACTAGGGCTGACGCAGGTCTATACCAGATCAAAGATGGGACTTTTCCCAGGTTTGGTTCTGTAGAAAAGAGGTTCTACCTTCGTTGACCTTCAATATCCTGCATTTTCTATGTTATTCAGCAGGTCTAAACCAGGGCTAAATCAGGTCTTAACCAGGACTAAACCAGTACAAAAGCAGGTCTAAACCAGGACTAAACCTGGACTAAAGCAGGTCTAAACAAGGACTAACGCAGGTCTGAACCAGGTCTAAAGCAGGTCTAAACCAGGACTAAACCAGGTCTAAACCAGGACTAAAGCAGGTCTAAACCAGGTCTAAAGCAGGGCTAAACCAGGTCTAAACCAGGACTAAAGGAGGTCTAAACCAGGACTAAAGCACGGCTAAACCAGGTCTAAACCAGGTCTAAACCAGGTATAGACCAGGTCTAAACCAGGACTAAAGTAAGTCTAAACCACATGAAAACCACTTCTAAACCAGGACTAAACCATGTCTAAAAGGTCTAAACTAGGGCTGACGCAGGTCTAAACCAGGTCTAAGATGGGACTTTTCCCAGGTTTGGTTCTGTAGAAAGGAGGAGAACCTTCGTTGACCTTCAATATCCTGCATTTTCTATGTTGTTCTGTTCCTCTCTCTCTTCTTTAACATCACCCCCCCTTCCCCTCTCTGTTACCCCTCCTCTCTCTTCCTTTGCCCCCTCCTTCTCTTTTTTCTCTTTCTCTCTCTCTCATCTCTCTCTTCTCCCCCAGTGTCACACCATCTGGCCCTACCGGAGCGTTGTAATGTCTTCTGCGTGGTGTGGGGGGACGCTGATCGGCAGTGTGTGATTGGCTGAGAGCTGCAGCGCCCTGCTCTGTCCTCTGTGTCCCATTCTGTTCTGTTACAGCCTCATTCACATGCACACAATACACTCCAGTATACACCACCTCTCCTCCTTTCTCTTCACCTCCTCTCCTCTGACCCTTTCCTCCTCTCTCCTCCTCTCCTCTTCTGCTCTCTTTCTCCTGTGGTCTGAACATGGTTGTAATCTCGAGTAGCATCTCCTCCAGAGGAACAGTTCTTTTCTAATTAATCTCAATGAGCCTCTGGAGATGTTCTGATGGCTCCACTGTACTTCGCCTTTTACCCAATCACACCCACACCACAGCCACATTAGCACCGTCCCCAGGCTGACGCTGAGTGCATGAGGACCAAATGACAACTATGCACTCTTACATAAAAGCGAGAAGAAAATTAAGGTCGGATAATAACCTTTATGCAGCAAATGTTGCCGTGGTAACATCGCTTCATGACAGATTATGAGGCAGAGGGGCATTAAACCTGATGTGACTGTGAACACATTTTTTCTATGAACTTTGAATGAACAGAATTATAAAGGGGATGATTTCAGTTGTGTAACCCACAGTTATTCTAAATTAAGATGTGTAAAGTTTTGGTTGGAGGTCCATCACCTGCTTGTTTCTATGGATATGTCATTGTTCTGCCTGGAATGTTCCACTGTATGACATTAAACAGCTCCACCTTACATTTGTTCAACTACAGGTGGTTTTATTGCTCAAAAATATGCAGAAAAACATTCTGACTGTGAGCGGAGTCGCCTCTCCACAGATCTGAGCTGTAACTTGGTCTGGTTTGGTCTCCAGATGTAACAGTAACATGTCCATGGAGAAAAGCATTTGATGGGCCCTCTGCCAACAAAGTTACACAATGCATCTTTAAAACAGTCTCCATGGAGATGTTATATGCTGTGAAATATATAATGCATTCAATTGCATATGTTTATTCCTGGAAAAATACATTGAAAATCATGCTCGCCTCTCCACAGACCTGACCAATGACTTGGTCTGATGATGTCACATGCTAGTCTTTTAGCGTTTTCAGGCCGACAGAAAACAGGGCTGGTTCCCGCACCGAATCTCCAAACGACTGAGGTGTTCACACCGAAAATCAGAGGGTCCGGGAACAAAGTAAAACTTTTTCCAAGTGAACCATGATGTCACAGACGACATCAGCAGGTTCATCCAGGTCACATCTGGTAAAATAAACAAACAACACATGAATGGCACTTCCGCATATGCCATTGAAAGGAGATTTAATGTGTCTGCCAGCACAATCTTCACAAAGACAGGAAAAGTTTTAAGTCTACAAAATATTACATACTGTTCGTTTTGCAAATATCCATGTTTGCTTGGTAAGGTCACATCTTTGGATTCCGCCTCTCTGCTGCAGATGTTGTAGCAGAGCTTGGGGGATATAAAGAATGATTTGTATGAGTATAAATGCACTGTCGATGCATCATGGGTTCACTTAAATGGTTTGAACACAAGTTATTCACAAGTTAGCAGTTCCAAGGTTCCAAGTGTAACTGGTGCGGGAACCGGCATCAGCACCGTTCTGGGCAGCCTGAAAGGACCTTCTGTGGACAATGTTGTTTAATGCTATACCATGGGAAAATGGTCCATTAAATAAAACCTCTTTTGCAAACTCTACTTTTCAGAAGTTTTAACCAAGTTATCATTGTTTCCTTCTCACTGACTCTCTGAAGTTGTATTTGGAGTGATTAGAGCATGTTTGAGTCATCTTTAATCGCTTATTTTCAAGACGCCATTTTGCCGATCACGTCCTGTTTTCAGCTTGGTACACGCCCACTGTGATGTACGCAGTATTTTCTCCAGTTTTGTGATACGCATAGGACTGGGCAGTGTCGTGTCGTCTTTTTGGTCCAAATGTAAAAAAATGGGAGGAGCCCACAGCATGCGCCGCTTTGTTATGACAATGTCTTAATGAATATTGTGATTTAAAATGTGCAAATTACAACACAACCATGATCCACGGGTGCTATAAGTTATGAGCACACACATGCACCATATGTTTACTTTAACATTTACACTTGGAGCTGGTTCCCATGGAGATATCTATATTGCTTTTCACATTCCAAAATATGGCATTAAACCTTTCTATCTCCATAAGCAGGTGATGCCAAGTTACAGGTTAGATCTGCAGAGGGGAGGGAGAAAAGAGAGAAGAGGCCACTTGAAGATGAGCTGAGCTGTGACACTCTCGTTAGCGTGTTAGCTTGTTAGCCTGTTAGCCTGCAGGGTGCTTTTAAAGGTGCGGTCAGTTCAAGTCCTCTCCAGGCTCTGTTGTTTAGCTCAGTCCTGTTATGGCCAGGGAGTCTGCAGGGAGGGAGACACAGCAGAGGGGTCCGCTGACTATTCCGACATCCCTTCATTACGGCATGTCACTATTCCAACATCCCTTCCTTATGACCTGTCACAATTTAGACGTGTCACGACATGCTGTGCCAAGGAGCTGAGCTCTATTTTTCAGGTCATTTTTAACTTATCTCTGAAAAGACAACAAGTTCCACAATCCTGGAAAGATTCAATGATTGTTCCAGTCCCTAAGGAAAGCAGGCCAAAAAATCTTAATGACTTTAGGCCTGTCGCACTAACGTCAATGGTTATGAAAAACTTTGAAAAACTGATAAGGTCAGAGATTTTGAGTAAAACTGGGAGTGTGCTTGACCCCATGCAATTTGCCTACAGACCTCAAAGAGGAGTAGAGGATACCACCATAACTTTACTCAATTTACTCTTTAAGCATTTAGAGAGAACTGGAACACATGCAAGACTTTTTCATCAGCGTTCAACACAATCCAGCCACATATTTTATCCAAAAGGCTTTTAGAACATTTTAGCCTAGATTCTAATATTGTGGGGTGGATTCTTGATTTTTTTAAATCCAGAGAACACAAAGAGTAAGGGTCAATGGGGTCCTTTCTGACCAGATGGTGTCATCAACAGGATCACCCCAGGGATGTGTTCTCTCATCCCTGCTGTTCATACTGTACACTAACTAAGTGTCAGAGTACTTATGAGAACAGAACAATAATAAAGTATGCAAATGATTCTGTTATTGTGAGCTTGCTTCAGGAAAATGAAAACCAACATGCACCAATTGTTGAGGACTTTATAAAATGGTGTGAAGAGTCATATCTACATCTTAATGTATAAGTGCTCCTCAAAATGATGTAACATACATAAAGGAGCAGTCAGTTAGTATCTAGTTAGTATTAGTACTCTTATAAGTATCTTGGGACACTCACTGATTCAAAATTGAGCCTTGATGATAATTGTACTGCTGTTTGTAAAAGAGGCACCAACGCCTTCATTGTCTGAGGAAATTGTCCTTCTACCATGTAGATAGAACCATGATGACACTGTTCTATAAGACGTTTATGGAATCAGTTTGAAATTTATCACTGGTCTCATGGTTTGGGAGCATCTCTGCTAAAAACAAGAACTCCCTGAATCAGTTGATAAAATGGGTGACTAAGGTGACTGGCCAGCCTCAGAACAGCCTGGACTCCCTGTACTCAAGACAGTTACAGCGGATGTCCCAGAATTCTTCATGACGTGCAACATCCTCTAAATTCAGAGTTTCAGGTACTTGCGGACCTATGTTCCCATGGCCCAATGGCCCCACAGCCCAATAGTCCCACGGCCCATTGGTCCCACAGCCCATTGGTCCCACATCATTAAGACTTTTAAAAACATTTTAAGCCCACTGGTCCCACAGCCCAATGGTCCCACAGCATATTCCCAATGTTCCATGTTCCCACATTTCTAAGAAAAAAATCTAATTCAGGCCCTATGTTCCACAACTAACCCTAACCCTAACCCAACCCTAACTCTAACCCTAACCCTAACGCCGTGGGACCAATGGGCTGTGGGACTATTGGGCCGTGGGACCAATGGGCTGTGGGACCATTGGGCCGTGGGAACATAGGGCTGACCCCCTTCCCTCTGGTCAGAGGTTTTTAGTCCCAAAATTGAGAGCAAATCACTTTAAAATGAGTTTCGTTCCAGCTGCTATTGTATTTATGAATAAATTGTAATTTATTTATTTATAATTTTTTTGATATAGACCATATGTATTGTGATTTTTAGCTCAGTCAGATGAATTATTTTATTTATGGAACAAAACCATTCTGCATTGGAGAACTGCAACACTTTATTTGTATTTGTTTTTATTGGTGTTTATTGTGCAGAATGTGGATGAATGAAATGTGGGACCAGCCTCTCAAATCTGCAAAACAAATTTCCCTATGGGTACTGTTAGGATAAATAACTAGGCTTAGCTATTCTGTATAACTGCTGGTATATTTCATTATTTTACAGAGGTCATGAGAAGATAAGGGCTCTGATCACAGCTGTGAGACTCATAGACATACTGTATGTCAAGTAGAGGTAAGATCGGGCCTAAAAAATCCAGCCCGACCCAACCCGACTCGCGGGTATTAAAGCCCGACCAATTAACTTGATTTGCAGGCTCGAGCCCGAAGCAAACCCGAAATTTCATATTTTATCTGAGGACTCGGGAGGAGGAAGGGTGATTTATGATAACAAATTAGGTTCACGTGCGCAGCCGCAGAGCATGCTCTGGCTCTGCGGCTCCTGTTAGCATGCTCTGCTCTGGCTCTGGCTCATGCTCTGCGCACGAATTAAACTGCTAAACAGGAGTCCTGTTTAACATATATTTATTTAAAAAAAAGTCAGTTAATTAATTAATTAATTAAGAAAAAACATAAAAAGGAAGCTCACTCAAGATCTTGATAATTATTGGTAATTATTAGTATCTTTTCTATTAAATTTCTTTCCTCCTTTAATTTTTGGCCTCAGTATCTGGACTTTTATTTCGGTAACAAAAATTTGTATTTCTTCCACCATTGGTTGAGAAGCCTTAGTAATGTTAGATAATTATATGCATATGCTTAACAACACAAATAAAATCACTACATACAGATACATACAGTTCCTTTAACATATATATATATATATGTATATATATATGTGTATATATATATATATATATTTATATATATATATATATATATATATATATAAGAGGTACAGCCAGATGCCCAGATGCCCATACCTGAAGCACTTAAATCACAAACAAAGGCTCCAAGCCTTGGCCAGCCGCCTAAAGAGGTACACTAGAGAGAATGAAGCCAGGCGAATAAACCGCCTGTTCGCAACACAACCTGCGAAAGTGTACGCTCAATGGCAGGGTAATAACAGCAGAGCAGACCCACCAAGGCTGGAGACTGAGAGGTACTGGAAAGACATATGGGAAAGAGAAGCATCACATAACACCGATGCACAGTGGCTGGTGGCTCTGAGAGCAGACCACAGCAACCTCCCTGAACAGAATCCAGTTACCATCTCAGTGGCAGACATCCAGGGAAGAGTCTCAGGCATGAAAAGTTGGACAGCACCAGGCCCTGACATGATCCACGCATACTGGCTAAAGAAGCTCACTGCTCTCCACGAGCGCCTAGCAGCACAAATGAACCAGCTGCTAAGGGATGGGACTCACCCTGAATGGCTAACCCAAGGGCGTACGATCCTGATCCTGAAGGATCCCTCAAAGGGTACAGTCCCATCCAACTATCGGCCAATAACCTGTCTCTCCACAACATGGAAGCTCATGTCAGGCGGGCACATGGATCAATACATGAGCGCAGCACAGAAGGGCATCGGCAAAAACACCAGGGGAGCCAAACACCAACTCCTGGTTGACCGAACAGTCGCTCGTGACTGCAGAACCCGTCAGACCAACCTGTGCACTGCCTGGATTGATTACAAGAAAGCTTATGACTCAATGCCACACACATGGATCACTGAGTGCCTGGAGCTGTACAATATCAACAGGACTCTAAGGGCGTTCATTGCAAACTCGATGCGGTTGTGGAAAACCACCCTTGAAGCCAATGGCAAGCCACTTGCACAAGTGACCATCAAATGTGGCATATACCAAGGAGACGCACTGTCCCCACTGCTGTTCTGCATAGGTCTGAACCCCTCAGCCAAATACACCGACCGCACTGGCTATGGATACCGACTCAGAAACGGGGCCACCATCAGTCACCTCCTCTACATGGATGACATCAAGCTGTACGCTAAGAGCGCAGCGAGACATCGACTCACTGATCCACACCACCAGGATCTACAGCACAGACATTGGAATGTCATTCGGCTCGAGAAGTGTAGTAGGATGGTGACAAAGAGAGGGAAGGTAGTCCACACAGAGGGGGGTCTCACTCCCAGAGGGAACAATAACAGACATTGAGGACAGCTACAAGTACCTTGGTATCCACAGGCAAATGGCAACCTTGACGAGGCAACAAGGAAAGCGGCGACAGCCAAATACCTGCAAAGAGTACGGCAGGTCCCAAGAAGCCAGCTCAATGGCAAGAACAAGGCACAGGCAATAAACAGCTACGCCCTGCCAGTGATCAGATACCCAGCAGGAATCATAAGTTGGCCAAAGGAGGAGATACAGACCACAGATGTTAAGACACGAAAGCTCCTGACCATGCATGGAGGGTTCCATCCCAAGTCCAGCACCCTGAGACTGTACACGAGCCGGAAGGAAGGAGGCCGAGGACTAGTGAGTGTGAGAACCACTGTCCAGGATGAAAATCCAAGCTCCACAAGTACATCAGTGACAAGGCCCAGACTGATGACGTGCTCAGAGAATGTCTCAGACAGTGGGGCGCAGAGGAAGAGGTGCTGGGAGGGACCATCATGGCAGGACAAACCTCTACACGGGGCGTACCACCGGAACATAACTGAAGTGGCTGATATCAAGAAATCCTACCAATGGCTGGAGAGGGCTGGTCTGAAGGACAGCACAGAAGCACTCATCCTGGCTGCACAGGAGCAGGCCTTGAGCACCCGAGCAATAGAGGCCCAGATCTACCACACCAGACAAGACCCAAGGTGTAGGCTGTGCAAAGAAGTGCCTGAGACAGTCCAGCACATAACTGCAGGGTGTAAGATGCTGGCAGGGAAAGCGTACATGGAGCGTCATAACCAAGTAGCGGGCATAGTGTACAGAAACATCTGTGCAGAGTACGGGCTGGAGACCCCAGGATCAAGGTGGGAAACACCTCCAAAGGTTGTGGAGAATGAGCGGGCCAAGATCCTGTGGGACTTCCAAATACAGACTGACAGAATGGTGATGGCGAACCAACCAGACATCGTGGTTCTGGATAAGCGGGAAAATCAAGCCGTGGTAGGTGGACATTGCAATACCGAGCGATGGCAATGTCAGGAAAAAGGAACACGAGAAACTAGAGAAATACCAGGGCTCAAAGAAGAGCTGGAGAGAGCCTGGAAGGTGAAAGCATCGGTGGTGCCTGTGGTGATCGGAGCACTCGGGGCCGTGACCCCCAAACTAGAGGAGTGGTTGCAGCAGATCCCAGGAAGGACAACAGACATCTCAGTCCAGAAAAGTGCAGTACTGGGAACAGCAAAGATACTGCGCTGAACTCTCAAGCTCCCAGGCCTCTGGTAGAGGACCCGAGCTGATGAGGGTGAGAGAGACCAACCACCGTGGAAGGTGAGAAATGCGTTTTTTTTTTTTTTTTTTTTTTTTTTTTTTTTATATATATATATATATAATTAAGTGAGTGGGAGAAGGTAAGGTCAAGGAGGTAAAAAAGTGGGCCAAATTTAGAGTGCTATTTGTCCAAGCTCAAATACAGCTCAAAGCTAGCATTTGGTACGTTTAAAAGATGTTTGGAATGTCGCACTGTTGGTATTAGGTTAAAGTGGCATGCAGTTCGCCCGCGTTTGGTATGCATAAAAGTGTTTGGCACACTGAATATTAAGGATAGCGTTATTTTGTACATTTAGTGAGTGTGGTATGCTCGGTAGCTGAGACGTCCAGGGTAACACTGTCAAATTAAGGCTACAATTTCGTTAGAAAAACATACAATTTCATCAATAAATAGAAAACTACTGGCACATACACTACACTTAGACACCGTGATCATGGCTGACCCTCGAAATCTCAATGCTGTGTCAACTACTGCCACGCTTACAAACCTGGGCCAACTCCTCACCTGCCTTGAGCAGAAGATTAAAGATACAGAAGATGCAGAAGAAGGAAATCCAGCCAACCCATCACTAAAACAGCTTTCTTATTTTTGGAAAGCATGGCAAGATGCAGGATGGATAGACACAGTCCTCTACCAAACAATGCACGTCTGAGAGAAATAAAGTAATTTTATGATGGGATGCATCAAACTGTGAGATCACAATGGGAGGTGAAAAACAAACCAATGTTCTCAAGAGGAAAAGTGAAGGAAGCTGAAGAAGAAGCCCTTGCAGCAAGTATCAATGTTACCTGGATCATGGACATGATACCATCAGTGAAGAAGCCTCGAGGAATAGTTTCTGTAACCCCAGCACCACAACTGTATCCCACCCAAAAACAACTGCCACTTCAGACCTCAACACCTTCAAATATGGCCAGAAATCATTTCCTCACCAGAGCTAAGACACCACCCAGTGGTCAGTCTATGATACAGGAAATGCAACTACAGCTACAACGACAAGCCGAAACCATTGACCAACTCACAATGGTTATCAAGAATCAAACTCATGCAATTCAAGCTCTAATAGAAATTCAAAAGTCTCAGGATGGACGATTACAAACAATAGCTGATGCAGTGATGGTCAATAGAAAAAGCATCCATGAAACCAGCTTTACTGGGACCCAAAGGACATCCGAGATTACCCGATGAGACAACTAGACAACTCTCCAGGAAGAGGAGCAGTGGCTCATGAGCTTCCATCTCGAGACAAGACCATTTCTCAAGGAAAGAAGAAAGGCTAACATCTCCAGTTCAGTAACCCAAACTGACCCAGAAAAAGAGGCTAAAGAGCTTCCACCCCTGCTGGAAGATCTTGCCACTTTTTGTCCACCATCCACGTTAACCTCTGCCACTAAGAGCTGGATTTCACACCACGAGATGGATACAGGGATTATTGTAAAAAGAGGAGGAAGGAAAAATGCAGTGCTAGATAAGGGCTCTGATCACAGCTGTGAGACTCATAGACATACTGTATGTCAAGACAAATGTATGATATTCCAATCTATCTAATAGCAAACTAACTAAATAGGACAAGAACTACTGATAGGGATGATGTCATGACTTGTTGGACAGATAACACCTGGATGGAGTCTGATTGGACTGTGTGACATGCCAAGAGGCCTGGCTGACCTGTGCACCAACGAAGAGGCGCTAAGTCTAAACCACCATAGCCTCCCACTATAGTTTCTGTATACAAATCATTTTATAGGCATAAATACACAGTCTTTGCATGGGAATGTCGGCACGACTCCTTGTACAAGTTTGGCTTTCTAATATTTGAATAAGTAAATTATCTGGACTTTATTTCTGTTTCAAGTGTATTTTTGTCTAGCAGAAACTAACGAACACGCAAGGAAAAACCTGGTTTCCTTTACAGTACAAATAAAGCAACCTAACCTAACCTATGCCTCTATTTACACATGCTGATATTACATCCCAGAGAAAAGAGAATACAGGAATGAGATCTTAACTTGGTTTCATGTATTTCTCCTAGACCAGTTTGAGCCTTGTGTGAGACTTTAACATACTACTCCAGTTTCTCACCGTCAACTCCTGAGCAAGAAAGTACACAACATCTCTCTGGCACCTAGGATTGTGCGTTTATCGAGAGACTGAGGATGGGACAATATGTTTGCTGATGTCTATGTCAGATTATGTTTCCATGTTTTTCACTGTGAAACCCATTGGGGCAACTCTTGTTGTGATTCTGGGCTATATAAATAAAATTGAATTGAATTGAACATCTCGTTTTGGACTCCAGTGAAGATATGATAGAGATCTCACATTCACCCCAACTAAATCTTGAGAGTCACCAAGTCTTTTTGTCTCAAAGAAAACAGATTTCAGTTTCACTTTAACTTATATTCTATTTAGGCTTACATTTTGGCTTACATCCTTTGTTAAAATTCCCTCCATGCTGTGAAGATATTGGAAATCACTTAAAATAAATAATACCAAGACCAAAGTAAATATTTTGCATTTGTTTATTTGTATCTTAGAATTTGTGTAGTAGAGGTCTCTATCAAGTTTATTTGGAAAGTGTGCCACAAACACAATACCAGGCATTGAATACATATCAATAAGCATCAACTTTCCCAAAATATTTTCAAGTGCAACAACTGATCTTTTTACAGGTACCTCCAGTAGCCTTGACAATATGAAAGTGTAGAACTCTTGTCAATCAGATTAATCATAATACATTTTATTAAACAGTTATAGCCTATTTGTTTACCAATTTCCCAGGACTTTCGATAAGCAGTAGAGACGGTCGAAATCTCTGTATATTTTGCGCTCCTGTTTTGATGTGTTAAAGCGCACTTGACATCTGAATCAATTGGAACAATCACAGGCGCACTCAGGAAGTACTACCATTGAAAAGGTGAAGTTGTTGAATGTCTATCGTTGAAATATTATAGATCCATGGTTGAAACACCAATTATATAGTGCATCACTTAATAGAGTCGCTGTGGAAACATGACACAAGTGAACTTTTGTTCTGCGGTGCTACAGAACTCCACTGTATGCAGCATCCTTAATACGTGGACCAAACGTGACGTACTGAAACAATGAACACTTAGCATAAAATTAGCATAAAAGCAGGAGGCTATACTAAGGGAATTATTATTTGTACTATAAAACTAAAATACACACTATAACATAACATGTGTACCATATAATTAATTTCCAGTTTCTTTTTAGGTTGATTTGTGTTTTTGCCATTTGAAGATAGATATACTGCTAAAATATTTAATATAGCAGACATTTTTAATAAAAATGAGAAGCCCATACATGACTTTGAAGACGTAAAACCAGGAGACAAAGCTCTAGCTAAATGGTCTGACAAAAAATTGTACAATGCTATCATGGAATATGTAGGAAATGTAGGAAGGTAATATTACTGTGTATGGAATCATTTGTTTATTGGGGTTATCCTGCTTTATTGTTTTTGTTTCAATGGCATAAAGTAGTTTCAATATGATCCTTTATTGAGGTATGTCTCTGTAGCAATATATATGCTTCAAAATTTGTTCACATGACAGGGCAAGTTGTTGATTTGTGTTATTTGTTTAGCACTGGTTCTTTTCCTGCCAAGTAATATTTATTTCAAATGTTAATGTTTCTAAATAACACTTTACACACCCAAACAGCATGTCTTTATTGTCAGTATTACATGTCATTATTTAGACATGCCAGTATTACATGTCACTATTTAGACATGCCAGTATTACATGTCAGTATTTATACATGCTGGTATTACATGTCAGTATTTATACATGCTGGTATTACATGTCACTATTTAGACATGCCAGTATTACATGTCACTATTTAGACCTGCCGGTATTACTTGTCACTATTTAGACCTGCCGGTATTACATGTCACTATTTAGACCTGCCGGTATTACATGTCACTATTTAGACCTGCCGGTATTACTTGTCACTATTTAGACCTGCCGGTATTACATGTCACTATTTAGACCTGCCGGTATTACATGTCACTATTTAGACCTGCCAGTATTACATGTCACTATAGACATGCCTGTATTACATGTCACTATTTAGACATGCCTGTATTACATGTCACTATTTAGACCTGCCAGTATTACATGTCACTATTTAGACATGCCGGTATTATATGTCACTATAGACATGCCAGTATTACATGTCACTATTTAGACATGCCGGTATTACATGTCACTATTTAGACATGCCAGTATTATATGTCACTATTTAGACATGCCAGTATTACATGTCACTATTTAGACATGCCGGTATTACATGTCACTATTTAGACATGCCGGTATTATGTGTCACTATAGACATGCCGGTATTACATGTCACTATTTAGACATGCTAGTATTACATGTCACGATTTAGACATGCCAGTATTACATGTCACTATAGACATGCCGGTATTACATGTCACTATTTAGACATGCCAGTATTACATGTCACTATTTAGACATGCCAGTATTACATGTCACTATTTAGACATGCCCGTAGTACATGTCAATATTTAGACATGCCGGTATTACATGTCAGTATTTATACATGCTGGTATTACATGTCACTATTTAGACATGCCAGTATTACATGTCACTATTTAGACATGCCAGTATTATATGTCACTATAGACATGCCAGTATTACATGTCACTATAGACATGCCGGTATTACATGTCACTATTTAGACATGCCAGTATTACATGTCACTATTTAGACCTGCCGGTATTACATGTCACTATTTAGACCTGCCAGTATTACATGTCACTATTTAGACCTGCCAGTATTACATGTCACTATTTAGACCTGCCGGTATTACATGTCACTATTTAGACATGCCAGTATTACATGTCACTATTTAGACCTGCCGGTATTACATGTCACTATTTAGACCTGCCAGTATTATGTGTCACTATAGACATGCCGGTATTACATGTCACTATTTAGACATGCCAGTATTATATGTCACTATTTAGACATGCCAGTATTACATGTCAGTATTTATACATGCTGGTATTACATGTCACTATTTAGACATGCCAGTATTATATGTCACTATTTAGACATGCCAGTATTACATGTCACTATTTAGACCTGCCGGTATTACATGTCACTATTTAGACCTGCCGGTATTACATGTCACTATTTAGACATGCCAGTATTACATGTCAGTATTTATACATGCTGGTATTACATGTCACTATTTAGACATGCCAGTATTACATGTCACTATTTAGACATGCCAGTATTACATGTCACTATTTAGACATGCCAGTATTACATGTCACTATTTAGACATGCCAGTATTACATGTCACTATTTAGACATGCCAGTATTACATGTCACTATTTAGACATGCCAGTATTACATGTCACTATTTAGACCTGCCGGTATTACATGTCACTATTTAGACATGCCAGTATTACATGTCACTATTTAGACCTGCCAGTATTACATGTCACTATTTAGACCTGCCGGTATTACATGTCACTATTTAGACATGCCAGTATTACATGTCACTATTTAGACCTGCCGGTATTACATGTCACTATTTAGACATGCCAGTATTACATGTCACTATTTAGACATGCCAGTATTACATGTCACTATTTAGACCTGCCAGTATTACATGTCACTATTTAGACATGCCAGTATTACATGTCACTATTTAGACATGCCAGTATTACATGTCACTATTTAGACATGCCAGTATTACATGTCACTATTTAGACCTGCCGGTATTACATGTCACTATTTAGACATGCCAGTATTACATGTCACTATTTAGACCTGCCGGTATTACATGTCACTATTTAGACATGCCAGTATTACATGTCACTATTTAGACATGCCAGTATTACATGTCACTATTTAGACATGCCGGTATTACATGTCACTATTTAGACATGCCAGTATTACATGTCACTATTTAGACATGCCAGTATTACATGTCACTATTTAGACCTGCCGGTATTACATGTCACTATTTAGACATGCCAGTATTACATGTCACTATTTAGACCTGCCAGTATTACATGTCACTATTTAGACATGCCAGTATTACATGTCACTATTTAGACATGCCAGTATTACATGTCACTATTTAGACATGCCAGTATTACATGTCACTATTTAGACCTGCCGGTATTACATGTCACTATTTAGACATGCCAGTATTACATGTCACTATTTAGACCTGCCGGTATTACATGTCACTATTTAGACATGCCAGTATTACATGTCACTATTTAGACCTGCCGGTATTACATGTCACTATTTAGACCTGCCGGTATTACATGTCACTATTTAGACATGCCAGTATTACATGTCACTATTTAGACATGCCAGTATTACATGTCACTATTTAGACATGCCAGTATTACATGTCACTATTTAGACCTGCCGGTATTACATGTCACTATTTAGACCTGCCGGTATTACATGTCAGTATTTATACATGCTGGTATTACATGTCACTATTTAGACATGCCAGTATTACATGTCACTATTTAGACATGCCAGTATTACATGTCACTATTTAGACATGCCAGTATTACATGTCACTATTTAGACATGCCAGTATTACATGTCACTATTTAGACCTGCCAGTATTACATGTCACTATTTAGACATGCCAGTATTACATGTCACTATGTAGACATGCCAGTATTACATGTCACTATAGACATGCCGGTATTACATGTCACTATAGACATGCCAGTATTACATGTCACTATTTAGACATGCCAGTATTACATGTCACTATTTACACATGCCTGTATTACATGTCACTATTTAGACCTGCCGGTATTACATGTCACTATTTAGACCTGCCGGTATTACTTGTCACTATTTAGACCTGCCGGTATTACATGTCACTATTTAGACCTGCCGGTATTACATGTCACTATTTAGACCTGCCGGTATTACATGTCACTATTTAGACCTGCCAGTAT
Source organism: Odontamblyopus rebecca (assembly GCA_030686955.1). Classification (NCBI taxonomy): domain Eukaryota; kingdom Metazoa; phylum Chordata; class Actinopteri; order Gobiiformes; family Gobiidae; genus Odontamblyopus; species Odontamblyopus rebecca. Next base: position 12,993,391 of record CM060663.1, on the reverse strand, counting down.
TACATGTCACTATTTAGACCTGCCAGTATTACATGTCACTATTTAGACATGCCAGTATTACATGTCACTATTTAGACATGCCAGTATTACATGTCACTATTTAGACATGCCAGTATTACATGTCACTATTTAGACATGCCAGTATTACATGTCACTATTTAGACATGCCGGTATTACATGTCACTATTTAGACCTGCCAGTATTACATGTCACTATTTAGACCTGCCAGTATTACATGTCACGATTTAGACATGCCAGTATTACATGTCACTATAGACATGCCGGTATTACATGTCACTATTTAGACATGCCAGTATTACATGTCACTATTTAGACATGCCAGTATTACATGTCACTATAGACATGCCGGTATTACATGTCACTATTTAGACATGCCAGTATTACATGTCACTATTTAGACATGCCAGTATTACATGTCACTATTTAGACATGCCAGTATTACATGTCACTATTTAGACATGCCAGTATTACATGTCACTATTTAGACATGCCAGTATTACATGTCACTATAGACATGCCGGTATTACATGTCACTATTTAGACATGCCAGTATTACATGTCACTATTTAGACATGCCGGTATTACATGTCACTATTTAGACCTGCCAGTATTACATGTCACTATTTAGACCTGCCAGTATTACATGTCACTATTTAGACCTGCCAGTATTACATGTCACTATTTAGACATGCCAGTATTACATGTCACTATTTAGACATGCCAGTATTACATGTCACTATTTAGACATGCCAGTATTCAGTGTTGTACCTGAACGCATTCATTGAATGATAGTTTATGAATGTGTTCATATTTTGGGCAACTGTGAACTGTACACACTGTATTACTCCCTGATGAACAAACTGTGAAGGTGTTCATTCTGGTGCCTGAATGCCATGCACTATCTATTTAACTTCGTTCATTAGGGTGCCAGATTTCTGTAGTGTTCCAGGCAAAAACCTGGTTAAACACACTGAAAAGAGCCCTTAAAATTTAGCAGCAAAAACATTCAATCTGGCAACACTAGCCACCAGTGTCGCATCGCCACATGAGTCACTGAAACAAGACAAAACGAAATGTTTGGTTTAAGTGCATGTCCACCTACTGACAGACATTTCTTCTCATCATTTATGCACTCACCTGCATTTAACACATACATGCCATCAAGACATCCCACGCACTAATGTTCATTTAGCATCACAACTAACAACATCATTAGTTATTGTTGCAACTTCATGTTCACTTTGCAGCGGTGCTTTCTGCACTCTGTGTGCATCTGCTGTGCTGATAAAGTGAGAGCTGCAGCTGCTCTTAGTGTGGATTGATGGGACAGCAACAATGGGGAAGTGCTGTTCCCTTGCTTATGTGAACTCTAGTTGGATAAGGATTCAAAATTTGATATGAAGATGAAATCTAACAAATAGTTTCTTTGGTAAAACAGATTAAATACCTGCTGTCTGTGGTTCTATATGGGCTTTGGCGATGATATTGAATAATAATTGCTCGCAGCAAAGCATTGAAAAAAACAATGAACTAGTTTATTTTTTGGAACTATGAATGAACTGTTAACTATAAACAATTATGAACTATAAATGAACTAGCTCATTTTGCAATTTGTCAACTGAACTTTGAACTAGTTCATGCAGAAAATGAACTTTCCCAACAGACTCAGACTCAGACCCAGACCCAGACTAAGACTCACACCCAGAGTCAGACCCATGCTCATGCCCAGGCTAAGACTCAAACCCAGACTTTTGCTCTTGCTCTTTGTGTTTTTCTGTTTGTGATGAATGTCCCTCCTGCAGAAGCAGCAATAAAAACAAGAAAATCAAAGCCGTAAAATCGGAATGAAACACAAGGTCTATTTCACTGTCCTTCCCTACTCCTTTTTCTTTCTCTCTCTTCTCCACTCTCTCCTCTCCTCCCTCTCGACTTTCCCCCTCCTCTGTCCTCCGCTCTTACCCTCTCCACCACTTTCTGCTTCCTACACTGCAGACAAGAGGGAGGGAGAAAGAAGAGAGAGAGGGAGAAAAGCAGACAGATATACAGCGGGGTAGTAGAGAGGAAAAGAGAGAGATGCACCAGAAAGAGTGGAATAAAAGGAGAGAGGAAAAAGAGCAAGATATGAGCAGATAAGAGGAGAAAAAAAGGAGAGGGAGAGAGTCAAACCAGGTGAAGTGTCTTGTATTAGATCTGTCTCTGCTCCTGTAGTGAGACTCTGGAGTCTGTATTTTCTAATCTGCTTTAATTATACCTGGAGGTGTCTTTAGACTTAATCCACCTTTTCAAACAGATTACATTATATTTAATCTGCTCTGCCCCTGGTGAGTACAAATCCAACTCATTCAGGTCGTGTTCAAACGTCATTTAACATTTTTCTCATAACAAGGATTTCTGATAGTTTGAAACAGTCCAAACTCGAGTGGCGAAAACACAACAAACTGATGAATGAGTGATGGGATAAAGATACGTTAGACAGGGTGATGTTTGAAAATTGTTAGGGGTTTTCACATCCTAAAATGCGATGTTGTATCTAAAGTATTTGTAAATGATATCACAGCAAAGAGACGTGCCGCAGTCAGCACCCTAAACACTTAAATTGATCAGAAGTAGTGAAATTATCTGTTCATGCAGCAGTAAACTACCGTAAAATACCAAATAAGAGCTGTGTTTCAATTAACAGCCAGGTCCTCTTTAAACTCCGGGTGCAGGTGTATATTTTGATAAATAACCACAGGTTCCAAATAAACACAGTCTAATGTATGTGCTGGAAGACAGAAGTCATACTGCAACAACAGGACGCAGGACTGATGCTCACATCGTCTCTACAAAAACCAAACTTAAAACCACATAGCTCATTTGCATAAACTATCAGCTTTGAAAAATCAGCTCGCTCCTTGTGCTCTGATGTGGTTGATGAACGTTTTCACTCTGCTGCTCCACTCTCGCTGTGTCTGTCATTTGTTTTAACTTGCTAAAGAAATTTCTGCATGTTTGACACTTTCACTTTCAAATGTAGATATTTTGTTGTAACATTTAAAATGAACTCACCTCCGTCTGTATAGAAAGTTTCCTAAATTATAATCATACTGGTTAAAAGAATTTGAGTACCATATTTTCACAATTTTGCTGAGCAAGATTTTTGTGAAGAAAGAATTGTTCGTCTGCCCCTAATTGCCGCCTAGTCTCAGATAAACCCCTGGTCTGTGTGAAGTGATTGAAAAAAATAAATGCCCCGGCTCTCATTTGGTATTTTCGGGTACCTCTAGACTAGAATGAAGCAGTCTCAGAGCTAATAAGTAGATATTAAATCTCAAAACAAGATGGATAACCTGATATAATTTTTAAAATCTTTGAAGATTTTCTTTGGAGAAATTTATCAGCCTTTTAAAATACATTTAAATAACTGCATCTCCTGTTCATCCGTTTCTTTCATGTGTTTGGTCGTCCTGATCTATGTGAAGTGTCTTTAAGTGTCATGGAAAGCCCTATACAAGTGTTATGTATTATTATTATTATTATTATTATTATTATAAATTTGCAGTGTACATAGACAAATATGCACATATTCTCATACACACATACATGAGCACACATTTCCATGTATGCAGCGATACATGCAGAACACACACTCTCACTTAGACACACACAGTTCCCACTTTATGAATTGTGTTCACTGACAATGGAAATAAAACTTACTTGGATTCTGTGGGAGTGTGAGACGGAACAGGGAGAGGAGAGAAAGAGAGAGTGAATGATAGACAAAAACAAAGCTGTGAAGAACAAACAAAAATATACATATATCAAGGGGAAAAAATCAAAAGAGATGAACCTGAGGAAGGTGAAGTGTGTGGATGCAGGAGGTATTTCAGGTCACCAAAGTAAAGATACAAGAATAGTGTAGACACAGTGACAGCACTCTAACATTCAATGCAGCAAGTGTTTTGCCCAAGGGCACAAAAACAACATGCTATAGGAGGAATAGAACTACCAACTTTGAGGTTTATGTGTGCACCTGTGTACAATAAAAGGTTAAAGTGTTCCTCTTATTTTCCTGTATCTCTCTCCCTTTGTCATGATTTAGTGCTGGTCTTCTACTGTAGTTCTGGCCTATTCTGGGTAAGGCCGTCCTAGTTTAGTCCTGGTCAAGACTCATTGACCCCAACTCACATTTGAATCACAGTATGGACCTGGTTTAGCCCATTTTTAGTCCTGGTTTAGATCTGGGTTGATTCTTTCAGTCACATAAACAAAACCATATGTACATGTTCTATATACGGCCACTGAACACTTAACATGCCCTCTGTCCTCTCCTGCACTCTCACTTCTCGTGCACTCTTACTTCTCGTGCACTCTTACTTCTCGTGCACTCTCACTTCTCGTGCACTCTTACTTCTCGTGCACTCTCACCTCTCGTGCACTCTTCTCTTGTGCACTCTCCTCACGTGTACGCCTCACACTCACAGAGAGGTGTGTGTCTCATAAATAATGGAGCAGATAAATGGAATTATGCAGGTGTGGTACAAAGTGTGTACTGGTCAGGTCACAGCTCATTTCTATTCACCAGCGCCTCTGCTCTGAGGACACAGAGGGAAACAGTAACAGGTCCGGGTGATGTTCACTTATTTATTCAAAATACTGTATGATTGGGATATGGAAACATTCTCATTAATACTGGCAGGCTGAGAAAGAATATGTGAATTTATTACATCAGACCTAAAACACTGACTTTCCAAACTTTTACCATGTTATAGTTGTTTCCCTTTGCGTTTACACAACTACACATTGAAACGTCTCACCTGTGAATCTATAAACCTTCTTCTCTGTGTTTAAATGAAGCTAGTTCCTACGTTCTACTCAGAGCAATTAAGCAGTTGAATACTCATTGCTATGGTGATGTCATGGCGATGGCAGCAAAGCAGTGATATATTAAAGCATTGAACAACACGGAGCAGTGCGTTAAAACTGCAGAACGCACTTCGCAAGTTGTATAGTGTGCTCATACCACGGCAACAAACTGAAACATGTCAATTGTGAATGTGAAAAGTCTGTTCTCTGTTCGTAAATGTACAAAATATCAGTTATTTCAATGTTTTAATTAAAGCTAGTTACTACATTCTACCCACAGAAGTTGAGCATTTGTTGACTTGTTGCTATGGAGATGTCACAGTGATGACCACAGCAGTGATAGAGAACAGTGATTTGGCTGTTGTCGGACTACTTGTGCGTTATGCAATATCAAGGCCATAGACTGTATAAAGAGGTGGACTAAGTGAGTGTGACGTCACCCATATTGTTCAGCTGCACTCAAGTGAAGCTTGCGATGCTAACGGTTACGGGGCAAATTTGGAACCAGGCTCTGTATTAGGAATAGGGCTGTACAACTCACCCTTATGTAACAGATAATACTCCCTACAACTGTACAACTCACTCTTATGTAACAGATAATACTCCCTACAACTGTACAACTCACTCTTATGTAACAGATAATACTCCCTACAACTGTACAACTCACTCTTATGTAACAGATAATACTCCCTACAACTGTACAACAACTCACCCTTATGTAACAGATAATACTCCCTACAACTGTACAACAACTAGAGGTAAGATCGGGCCTAAAAAATCCAGCCCGACCCAACCCGACCCGCGGGTATTAAAGCGCGACCCGACCCGAGCCCGACCAATTAACTTGATTTGCAGGCCCGAGCCCGAAGCAAACCGGAAATTTCATATTTTATCTGAGGACTCGGGAGGAGGAAGGGTGATTTATGATAACAAATTAGGTTCACGTGCGCAGCCGCAGAGCATGCTCTGCTCTGCGGCTCCTGTTACCATGCTCTGCTCTGGCTCTGGCTCATGCTCTGCGCACGAATTAAACTGCTAAACAGGAGTCCTGTTTAACATATATTTATTTAAAAAAAGTCAGCGAGAGAGAAGCCCGACCCGACCCGAAGCAATGACATTTTAGGCCCGACCCGACCTGAATTTCAGGTCGGGTCGGGTTCGGGTTCGGGTTCGGGCTTAAGCTCTTACCTCTAACAACAACTCACCCTTATGTAACAGATAACCCTATGTTCTGTCAATCATCATATCCTCTTTGCACTCTTTCTCCTTAAGACCTCTTGTATATAACTGCGATATATGACTATATTTTTTCATGTTATTTTGACTTGTACATCCACATTAATATAATGATAGTCTATAAACGCATTGATTATTGATTGATAGAGCTGTTTTCAGATCTCCAATAGAACAGCATCTCAGCATGCGCGTATGTAATTACAAATAATATCCATATAAATATATCAAATTAAATGCAGACATGGACAACACTATCTTGGCTGTTCTGGGAGTAGAAAAACATTCAAACCACCTTCAGATGTCTAGATTTGATTGTAACATGGGACAGATAAAGGTGTGTGTGTGTGTGTGTGTGTGTGACAGATAAAGGTGTGTGTGTGTGTGTGTGTGTGTGCGCATGTGTGTGTGTGTAGGTGTGTGTGGTTTATTAGAGAGGGGAGGAAAGAGGAAAGAAGAGGATGGAGAGAGGGACAGTAGAGAAGGGAAGCAGGAGGAGAACAGAGAATGGAACTGAATCAGGTGGAAGAGGATGGAGGGAGACTGAGAAAGACAATGGAAGAGGAGGAGAGGGCAAGAGGGAGGAGGAGAGGGAAAGAGGATAAAAAGGAGAGAAGGTGGAAGAGGACAGGGAGGCATGGAGAAAGAGAAAGCGAGAGGAGAAGAGGGTGGCGGGGCATCAGGGGCTTCCTCTGTGCTGAGTCTGTGTGTGGTTTATTAGAGAGGGAAAGAGGGAGATAGGTAAAGGATAGAGGGAGGGAGAGGAAAAGAAGAAGTGGAGGACTGTCAGGGGCTTCCTCTGTGCCGCGGGGCAAATGTGCAGCGGAAAACCATGAAAACCCAGAAAGAGATGGCTGAGAAGAGAGAGAGAGAGAGCGGAACAGAGGAGAAAGGTGAGGAGAGAGCACCTCCACTCTTTTTCTCTATATATCTTTTTCTCCCTCACTTCCTTTCCATTTTTCTCTCTCCCCACACTCACTCACTTCTTCCTCTTCCATCTCCCTTCTTCTCTCTATCTCACCATTCTGCCCCTCTTTTTCATCCCTTCTTTCTCCTTTGTGAAAAAATAAACCATTCATTTAAATTCTCAGAGTCGGTGTAACAGCTCATTCCACAGGAAGTCCGAGGTTGAGGTCTTTTGGAAAGACCACAAATTTGAGAGGTTTCTGCATTTTGTACTTGTTTTTACTCTGAACAATGAGTGTGCAGTAAGATTTTTCATCCAAATTAATTCAATTACTTTTCTTGAATCTTTGAACTTTTATCTGGCATTGGGACCACCCACGGATCTATAATAAAAACTATAATAAAAAGTGGAGAGAGGCCCAGAAAGAATTCTCCTGTAGAAGCACAATGCATTTTCGGAATTCAAACTTCCCGTGTTCTGACAGGGCATCCACCTTTCACAAAGGCTGGATTTTGTCGGATTCGTTTCTATTTTCATAACATAAACTTTTTGCATTTTTAAATCCCTGAAGCACCTAAACTGATCTTTGTAAGACTTAGCCCAGCCCTGCTCTGAGCTTGCAATCATTCCACTCTAGCAGCTCTCGCTCTGATTGGTCTAAACACACAACACTGCGCATGTTACAGACGTCACATGGGTGCAAGGAAGTAAATGGGGAAGAGAAAATTATTTTTGCGCCCCAATGAGCACAGGCCCCTGAAAACTGTGGACCACAGACTGTATACAAGACCACAGACCGTACACAGGGCCACAGACTGTATACAAGACCACAGACTGTATACAAGACCACAGACTGTATATAGGACCACAGGCTGTATATAGGACCACAGGCTGTACACAGGATCACAGACTGTACACAGGACCACAGACTGTGTACAAGACCACAGACTGTACAAAGGATGTGGCCATACCGGCTTGTCGAAGCCTGATCCCATCAGATCTCAGAAGCTAAGCAGGGCCGGGCCTGGGTAATACTTGGATGGGAGACCACTGGGAATTCCAGGTGCCACACCCAGGTCGTCGTTGAAAATGAGAATTGGTTTTCAACCGACCTAAAATGGTAAAATAAAGGTTAAATAAATTTTTAAAAAAGGATCACAGACTGTATACAAGACCACAGACTGTATACAAGACCACAGACTGTACACCAGGAGCCTGTTTCCATCTTCAATGTCAGTCAAACCTGTTGCTAACACTAGCAGGAGCGACCCTGGGGAAAGAAGGCACCTGATTTGTTTGTAATTCATGTTCATATCTTGATTTAGGGAGAAAATATTGAAATAAAACACCAGGATCATGTTGAGCCAATAAGGAGCCTGACAGCAGCAGCTACAGAGAGAAGGACAACGTTTTATCAATAGAAAGTGAACTGGGGCCAGAAGCACAGAAGTAGCTATGTCCATTTATAAATACAGGATATGCCACTGACGGAGAAGACAATGAACACTGTTTGTTCCATGTGAATAGCCCTCATCATTCCAGCAGTATTCACCATAAACCATTCTGCATTCTGACAGCTAAAAGTCTCATTTTACAGTACAATCGTGGCCAGCCTCCAGCTCTGTTTAAACTCTGAACCGTTGATAATGTGAAAATCCCGTGACCACATTAGACATTCTTCTGTCAGAAAGAAAGAGTATTTTTATCTGTTCTGGACGAGCAGATAGAGAGAAACAGCTGAGTCAGATCAGGCTGTGTATCCCTGAGAGACTGTCTGTGTGCGTTCATTATACTGTATTAGACCAGATATATACATACACATCAGGCTCTTACATAACACACACTCTGCACATGATGTTCAAAATATACACGCTGTTTATACATTTCTGAACTCACTCAAACAAATGAAGAAAACAGACAACTTAAGTCATTAACAAACTTCTGCCACTGATGGAGGGACAACACTTGGCTCGTGGGAATTTTTCCTCTGACTGTTGAGTGAAAGCATGATTTTCTAAAGCAGTCTCGTCGGTGAATTGTTGTTCTCTGTGTGTGCTCAAAGTCACAGCCAGGCCTCTGTGTGGACCCATGTGTTTCACTTAAACAGATGTAACTGAGCTGTGCACCCTCCGTGACTCCAGAGTCTGACAAGGACCCCAATGATGGACATGTCTCTCTCCACTGTCACATTCTTAAATCTATCTGCTGTACTTAGAACTCCTATATTCATACATGCACATCTGACTGTCATTAGCATAAAGGTATACATGCGTGTCGTCTCTTGTAAGTGATTTATGTGAAGGTTAGTGTGTGAAGTGGAGAATCCTCATCAGTGAGCTTCTAATCAAGCATCTATTCACCTGGGCCTGTGATCATTTCTTAACAATTATTTTACATCAACCACTATGTCCTGATATCAGTGAGCGCCAAAGCTATGGATAACTCCTGTTGACAAAATGCTATTACATTTCAACAACTATCCATAATATTATCAAATAAAGGAATAATAATAATAATAATAATAACAATAATAATAATAATAATAATAATTATTATTATTATTGTTATTATTATTATTATTATTATTATTATTATTATTATTATTATTTTTTTTTTTTTATGATTTTGAAAATGTTGAATTTGGAGGAAGACCAGTTAGTGATAAGTTTATTTCTCAGTATTAGTCGACTCTAGTCCTCATAATGTCATAAAGATCATTCCACAAAATCTGTGCATTTGGGGCCCAAAGAAATTAGTTAATATTCATGTAAATTTTTGGGATCAGCCCTATGTTTCCACAGCCCAATGGTCCCACAGCCCTATGTTCCCTCATTTCTCCAAATTTGTTTTAATTTTTTTTTTTTGAGAGGACTTGTACAAAGCACATCACAAATAAACAGAGAAGCAAACAGTTTACTGGGAGAAGTGATGGGCATTTTTCTTACTTTTAATTTTCTTGGGCTGCTTTTTCAATGAATAGATGGAGGTTTAAGCCTTTTGCTTTAGTTTGATTGTACAGAAGAGTAATGGGACGACTAGAACTGTTTTCTGTTTTACAGATCATAGTTTTGTATGAAGATGTTAAAAAGTGGACAAGTGTCGTAATACTGCCAGTTAAGTGAATAGTTTGAATTTGAAAACATTTTGGAAAAACGTGTGTGGTTCAATTAAAAGGTTGGATTAAAATGAAAAGTTGTGTTCATTATTTGAGAATACTCAGTTTTAGATTCCATTGTACTCTTTACATGTGGGTAATACTTTGAATATGCAAACATATACATGTATAACAGTAGAAACTGTAGAAACATACTAAGAGAAAGTGTAAGTCCATTGTGTAAGTGATCAGGTATTTAAGCAGATCTTTGAAAGAGACAAAAGTAATAATATATCTCACTTTAAATTCAATTAATAAATCTTAAAGTATTAAAGGAACAAGGTAAGTTTGTGGCCAAAGCTGGTACTGCGATCATGTATGAAATACTGCAGAGCAGAGTATCTCCTCCACCAGACAAGAGGTCACCAGGTAGGCTGCAGAAATCAGATGGAGAAGGGCGCAACAGGCCAAAACACATAATATACACATAATGACAACAAAACATAAGATGAGGGCTGCAGTTTGGGAAAGGGAATATTCAGGCTGGATTACTGTTGTCAGTAATAAAAGTATTTGAAATGATCATGATTCCTCAATGTCTGTGGCCAGCTATTTGAAAGAGACAATAGTAACAATACATTCTAATGTCATGTGACACTTTTAATTTAATAAATAAATCTTTGATTAAGTGATATAGAAGAAATTATTACATTAGTGGTTGCAGTTATTTCATTTTAAAGATTTTTTTTTATTAAACTAGCCAATAATGTAATAAATAACCAATAATGTAATATGTTACTGCATTATTGGCATCAGGTTATTACATTATCGTTTCAGACATTTTCTTATTACTGGCAAGTTATTACATTATTGGTTTTATGACATAAATATTACGTTATAAGCAGTTATTACATTATTGGCCATTATTACATTATCGGCTGCTACAGGCACGCTCCCAAACTTTTAAATGTGAATTTTCTCATACAGTTATTTAGACAGTTCTTTGATATATTCATTATTATTTTAAACCAATTTAAATCCTATTTAAGCAATTTAAAAAAATGTCTGCCCCTCCTCGAACCGCCACCTTAACGTGGTGGAGGGGTTTGAGTACCCGAATGATCCCAGGAGCTATGTTGTCGGGGGCTTTATGCCCCTGGTAGGGTCACCCAAGGCGACAGATCCGGGGGACGGGTCAGACGAAGAGCGGTTCAGAAGCCCCTATGATGAGATTAAAAACAAGGTCAGTGACGTCGCCCGGAAAGGCGGTACCGGGGCCCCACCCTGGAGCCAGGCCTGGGGTGGGTGCACGTGGGCGAGCGCCTGGTGGCCGGGCCTTTCCCCATGGGGCCCGGCCGGGCACAGCCCGAAGGAGCGACGTGGGACCGCCCTCCCCTGGACCCACCATCCGCGGGAGGAGCCATAGGGGCCGGGTGCAAAGAGATCTGGGCGGCAGTCGAAGGCAGGGGCCTCGGCGACCAGATCTCCAGACATGGAGACTAGCTCTGGGGACATGGAATGTCACCTCGCTGGGGGGGAAGGAGCCTGAGCTTGTGCGGGAGGTCGAGCGTTACCGGCTAGATATAGTCGGCCTCACCTCCACGCACAGCTTGGGCTCTGGAACCCAACTCCTTGAGAGGGGTTGGACTCTCCATTTCTCTGGCGTTGGCCGCGGGGAGCGGCGGCGAGCTGGCGTGGGCTTGCTTATAGCCCCACAGCTCAGCCGCTGCGTGTTGGAGTTTACCCCGGTGAACGAGAGGGTCGCGTCCCTGCGCCTTCGGGTCGGGGACAGGTCTCTCACTGTGGTGTCGGCCTATGGGCCAAACAGCAGTGCAGAGTACCCGGCCATCTTGGAGTCTCTGGGAGGGGTACTGGATAGTGCACCGACCGGGGACTCCGTTGTTCTACTGGGGGACTTCAACGCCCATGTGGGCAACGACAGTGACACTTGGAGAGGGGTGATTGGGAGGAACGGCCTCCCTGATCTGAACCCGAGTGGTGTTCTGTTATTGGACTTCTGTGCTAGTCACAGTTTGTCCATAACGAACACCATGTTCAAGCACAAGGGGGTCCATCGGTGCACGTGGCACCAGGACTCCCTAGGCCAGAGGTCGATGATCGACTTTGTTGTCGTGTCATCTGACCTCCGGCCGTGTGTCTTGGACACTCGGGTGAAGAGAGGGGCAGAGCTGTCAACTGATCACCACCTGGTGGTGAGTTGGGTCCGCTGGCGGAGGAGGAAGCCGGAAAGACCTGGCAGGCCCAAGCGTATCGGGGAGGGTCTGCTGGGAACGTCTGGCGGAACCTTCTGTCAGTGCGGCCTTCAACTCACACCTCCGGGAGAGCTTCTCCCAGATCCCGGGGGAGGCTGGGGACATGGAGCCCGAGTGGGCTTCATTCTCGGCCTCCATTGTCGATGCGGCCGTTCGTAGCTGTGGCCATAAGGTCTGCGGTGCCTGTCGCGGCGGCAATCCCCGAACCTGGTGGTGGACATCGCAAGTAAGGGATGCTGTCAGGCTGAAGAAGAAATCCTATTGGGCCATGTTGGCCTGAGGGACTCCTGAGGCAGCTGACGGGTACCGTCGGGCCAAGCGTGCTGCAGCCCGGGCGGTTGCAGAGGCAAAAACTCGGGTCTGGGAGGAGTTCGGGGAGGCCATGGAGGAGGACTATCGGACGGCCCCAAGGAAATTCTGGCAAACCGTCCGGCGCCTCAGGAGGGGGAAGCGGTCCTTCACCAACACTGTACAGTGCGGGGGAGAGCTGCTGACCTCGACTGGGGATGTTGTCGGGCGGTGGAAGGAATACTTTGGGGATCTCCTCAATCCCACCGTCACGTCCTCCGAAGAGGAGGCCGAGGAGGAGGCCGAAGTCACTGAGGTGGTCGGAAAGCTCCTCGGTGGCAAGGCTCCGGGGGTGGATGAGATCCGTCCTGAGTACCTTAAGTCTCTGGGTGTTGTGGGGCTGTCTTGGCTGACACGTCTCTACAACATCGCGTGGCGGTCGGGAACAGTGCCTTTGGACTGGCAGACCGGGGTGGTGGTCCCTCTGTATAAAAAGGGGGACCGGAGGGTGTGTTCCAACTACAGGGGAATCACACTCCTCAGCCTCCCCGGTAAAGTCTATGCCAGGGTGCTGGAGAGGAGAGTTCGGCCGATAGTCGAACCTCGGATTCAAGAGGAGCAGTGTGGTTTTCGGCCTGGTCGTGGAACACTGGACCAGCTCTACACCCTCCATCGGGTGCTCGAGGGTTCATGGGAGTTTGCCCAACCAGTCCACATGTGTTTTGTGGACTTGGAGAAGGCATTTGACCGTGTCCCTCGTGGTGCCCTGTGGGGGTTGCTCCGGGAGTATGGGGTCCGGGGCCCTTTGCTAAGGGCTGTCCGGTCCCTGTATGACCGGAGCAGGAGCTGTGTTTGCATTGCCGGCAGTAAGTCAGACCTGTTCCCGGCGCATGTTGGACTCCGCCAGGGCTGCCCTTTGTCACCGGTTCTGTTCATTGTATTTATGGACAGAATTTCTATGCGCAGCCAGGGGCCGGAGGGGTCCAGTTCGGGGACCACAGGATTTCATCGCTGCTTTTGCGGATGATGTTATCCTGTTGGCTCCATCGAACCAGGACCTGCAGCGTGCACTGGGGCGGTTTGCAGCCGAGTGTGAAGCGGCTGGGATGAGAATCAGCTGTTCCAAATCCGAGGCCATGGTTCTCGACCGGAAAAAGGTGGATTGCCCTCTCCGGGTGGGTGGGGAGTCTCTGCCTCAAGTGGAGGAGTTCAAGTATCTCGGGGTCTTGTTCACGAGTGAGGGGAGGATGGAGCGTGAGATTGACAGGCGGATCGGTGCGGCGTCGGCAGTGATGCGGTCGCTGCATCGGACCGTTGTGGTGAAGAGGGAGCTGAGCCGAAAGGCGAAGCTCTCGATTTACCGGTCAATCTACGTTCCTACCCTCACCTATGGTCATGAGCTCTGGGTAATGACCGAAAGGACAAGATCACGGATACAAGCGGCCGAAATGAGTTTCCTCCGCAGAGTGGCCGGGCGCTCCCTTAGAGATAGGGTGAGGAGCTCGGTCACACAGGAGGAACTCGGAGTAGAGTTGCTGCTCCTCCACGTCGAGAGGAGCCAGCTGAGGTGGTTTGGGCATCTGGTCCGGATGCCTCCTGGACGCCTCCCTCGGGAGGTGTTCCGGGCATGTCCCACCGGTAGGAGGCCCCGGGGAAGACCCAGGACACGCTGGAGGGACTATGTCTCTCGGCTGGCCTGGGAACGCCCCGGGGTCCATCCGGAGGAGCTGCAGGAAGTGGCTGGGGAGAAGGAAGCTTGGGAGCCCCTGCTTAGACTGCTGCCCCTGCGACCCGGCCCCGGATAAGCGGAAGAAGATGGATGGATGGATGGATGAAAAAATGTCTCGGTACAAATTTTAAACCGCTAAACCACTTTTACTTACTTGACCTTGTGGCCATACCGGCTTGTCAAAGCCGTCAGATCTCAGAAGCTAAGCAGGGCCTGGTTAGTACTTGGATGGGAGACCACTGGGAATTCCAGGTGCCACAGGGGGGCCAGTGGCAAAAACTGTCATTGTGTCCTTAGGCAAGGCACATCACCCACATTGCCTAGTATGAAAGTGGTGTGTGCGTGAATGGTGGTGGTGGTCGGAGGGGCCGATGGCGCAGATTGGCAGCCTCGCTTCTGTCAGTCTGCCCCAGGGCAGCTGTGGCTACAATAGTAGTTTACCACCACTGAGTGTGGAGTGAATGAATAATGCTCTGCAAAGCATCTTTGAGTGTCCAGAAAAGCGCTATATAAAACTGATGCATTATTATATTATTTGACCTTGTACATTAATGGACATAGCTAAAGTGCTCGGTGGCTTTTTTCAAACAGGAAGTAAGCATGTGCACTTCCAGCTCTCTCTGTAACTGCTGCTCTGATCCTCATCAATTTGGTCTTAAAATGTTAAAATTTGAGGTCTACATGGGACAGAATTTTCAGTCCCGCTCACGCCCGCATGTGATATTTTGTCCCGCTCCCACCTGTAAATCCCACAAGATTGGGACGTTTGCTTTCTTTCTCACAAAAGGGCTTTTCTTTGGCTTGGGAAAAAAAAAAAACATGCACGCACACAATTCCTTAAGTGATAAGTCTGTGTCATACACAACAAAAAAAACTTCTAAATGTCTGATTTCAGGTTTCTTGAATTTTGACTGTAAATGTACCTCTATTTAAAGAAGAACTTACTTACTGAAGTACTGTGAGATTAACTAGAGGTGCTCTGTTATTTTACAATGTCTATGAAGCTCCATGAAACACAGAGAAGAGGAAAGGAATTGTCCAAAATGTGTGCGAGATTAGATTAGACCACATCCGCAAGTTTAGGCTGTTTAAATGACAAATACAATATTCAGCTCAAATTATGTATGGTAGGCATACATTAGTCATACACTCATATTTAGTTTGTGGGATTACAGTTTATCATCCCACCCGCCTGCTCCTACATTGTGCAGTCCCGCTCCCACCCACAATGAGCTTTCAAAATGTGTCCCAGGCCGCTGTTTTGCATTGGATTCCACAGCTGCTGAAGGGCTCTAGTTCAAATTAACCCACTCTATATGATCCTGGTGTTTTTGTCTTCTTTTTTTTTTGTCTGTTAAAAAATCCTATTCATAATATGGACCTGGCAACTGTAACCATTACCATTGCAAGGAATGGAGCTGAAGGCCGTTGGTGACGTCACACTCGCTTAGTCCACTTCTTTATACAGTCTATGGATTCAACCCTAAACTTTCTCTCTCTCTCACTTTTTCTTCTATATTTGATCTTTAAAGGTTTGGTGAGGAGGTATTTTCATGTCATTCCTGGTACTAATGTTATTCACAAATATTTTGTTGTCTAATTTAACCAATTTATTCAATATCCAGCAGTAATCCATCTTCCATATGTTCAGCAGGTACATGCTGAAAAGGCTGTGATGTTGTGGAATGCCCCAAACACTGTGGAACAATCCAGGAAAAGCACTAACATCTCCATAGAGACGAGCATGCAAAGGACCTGTCAGAAAACCCGGAGCAGAACAAAATCCCATTACCATTCATGAGCTATAAAAACAGTTACTGAGGCTAATGTATTCACAAACAGACAGTCTTTAGCTCGTGCGTAGCAGATGTTAGCATTAGCGCTGTGCTCATGCTAACGAAAGGCGACAGCTGGAGCTTCCTGTTTCACCTTTGCGGGGGTCAGAGCTCAGACAGTGATGCTATAATCGCTGCTCTCTTTGTGTTAACAGTTTGTCGTTGGCTGATTTGCATTTTACAAATCGCCTCATCTGTCTGAAAGCCACCGCTGCATTCTGAGCGCGCCTGAACTTTTACAAGCGGCAAGACAGAGAGGTCAGAGGTCAAAACGCGACATGTACTGATGAAGTCACAAATGGCAGTCACGACGAAAGGGAAATGTCGAAGGATAATTCTACACAAAGGCTTACACGGAGATCATGAACACCATCAGAGCAGGCGGTGCTTAGTGATGTCACATTCTGGGACAATTCCTTTGGTTGGATCCAGATCAAATGTTTTAAATGTCTTATATTATGCAAAATGAATTATTGTGATCTTTAGGTCATGTTATAATGTTGTTACCTCATTGAAACATACCTGGGGTTGTGTTTTGGTTCACTTTGTTTCACTTTTGTTTGTTAGAGTAACTCTTTGTTATTAGATGGTATAGATCTTCAAAACTCAAAATACACTGTTCCATATTGTGTAGGGTGACCATATTTTCAAAAAAAAATACAAAAAAACTGGGACATCTCTGGTTTGAGGTGGCTGGTGGGTGGTAAAATCGTGAAACGAGTGTGTAATTAAGGAAAATTGTTCGGTATAGTCATATACTGAGTCAGTATAGTCATATATTCTTTGTGTTTTGGTCATTTTTAAGCAGTTTTTCTGTATTTTACCAAAACAAATGGCAATTCATGTCTGACCTGGGATATTTCTTGTAAAACTGGGATAAATCACTGGTTTTGGATAAATCTGCTGGGACAGGGGACACAAGACTCAAAACTGTGACTGTCCCGGGTCAGTAGGGACATCTGGTCACCCTAACCATGTGATGTCATCAAGCAGTAGCAGAAGTTTTCATGTTAACCTTTTAGTTTAAAAATTAGTACCGATCGATTAAAATATTTAATCGTGATTAATCTCATGAATGTCATAGTTATTATTATTATTATTATTATTATTATTATTATTATTATTATTATTATTATTATTATTATTATTATTTTATTAATTTCTTTATTGCAACTGTGTTTGTGACCACGTTTGTCACCCTAACGCTGCTGTACTAAGGGCGATGACGTCATTACACGATGCTACCACTTTTAGCAGAGAAAATAAGTCCAGTGGCAGAAGTATCTATTAAATAGTGAGGCAGACATGAGTCCTGCTGCGATACGGACTCCTCTGTGACTTATGAACAACAGCTCGGAGCAGTGAGGACAGCCAGAGACAAGGGGCTGAAAATCCTGTCTCTGCCTTATTGCTGGTTTCACTCACGTGACCCTGATGACACGTGAAATCCAGATGAGGGCAGGAAGTTTTTGGCTCTGCTTCAAAACACAGCACAGTGGGTAACAGTGAGTACACAAAAAGTTTGAATGGGCCGGCACAGATCCTCTATACTGAAAAAGTAAGTCTACATATTCGTTATGAGTCGTATGAATTGAAGAAAGAAGCTAAGCAGGGCCGGGCCTGGTTAGTATTTGGATGGGAGACCACTGGGAATTCCAGGTGCCACAGTGGGGCACCAGTGGCAAAAACTGTCGTTGTGTCCTTAGGCAAGGCACATCACCCACATTGCCTAGTATGAAAGTGGTGTGTGCGTGAGTGTTGGTGGTGGTTGGAGGGGCTGATGGCGCAGATTGGCAGCCTCGCTTCCGTCAGTCTGCCCGAGGGCACCTGTGGCTACAATAGTAGTTTACCACCACCGGGTCTGGAGTGAATGAATAATGCTCTGTAAAGCGTCTTTGAGTGTCCTGAAAAGAGCTATATAAAACTGATGCATTATTATTATTATTATTATTATTATTATTATTATTATTATTATTAAGACATTTCTTATAATTTGGAGGATTTGCCCAACGTTGAGTTGATGGACATAATAAACTATCTGGTGCTGCAGATGTCATATTCCACAATTATTCAAACATCTAGGGTTCAAAGGGTCAAACATCTAGAGTTCAAAGAGGCTTTAAATGGCTGTGACCTTGTTTTTGCTTGGGTAAGTAATAAAATGTATTATTTTATTATTATTTAGCTCTGTGTGCATATTAATAACGAGGTTGCTAATGTTATTGTTACCCCAGGTTAACAATCGGGGCCCAGTCTTCAGAATTAAAATCACCCGCTCCACCAGGATAACTTACAATAATGATTTAAAAAGGTATAAAGCACCACATTACTGACCTAATATGCAACAGTTTACCTGTCACTTACGATGCTTGTCTTTCTAAATAATTGTCCAAAAAACTTACACTTATAAAACTTTTACATGACACAATCCTTACCTGTTACAAAGTGGTTGCTGCAAATTCTAGCAGTCTGTTTCCACATCTTCCGTGTTTACCCAGAGATTTTCATCCTACTTTTTGTCATCTTTTCTCTGTAAGTTTTTTAAAACCAACTCCTTTGTGAGACACCACTTTCGGTACACGAAAAAAAACGTTTGTCTTTCTCCCAATTAGAACGGCTGCAGCAACCATAAACTTTGTCACTTGGAGTGAGGAGAACCATCTCCAGCTCAATGTGATGAAGACAAAGGAACTGGTGGTGGACCTTAGGAGGACCTAAGGTCCACCACCAGTACCTGAGGGTGTACTTGGACAATAAACTGGACTGGAGCAGGAACGTGGACGCGGTTTACAAGAAGGGCCAGAGCCGCCTCTATTTCCTGAGGAGGCTGAGGTCCTTTGACATCTGCAGGACAATGCTCAGGATGTTCTACGAGTCTATGGTGGCCAGTGCCATCATGTACGCTGTAGTCTGCTGGGGCAGCAGTCTGCACGTGAGGGACACTAATAGACTCGAGAAGATCATTAGGAAGGCTGGACATGTTGTGGGGGAGGAGCTGGACTCTCTGGCGGTGGTGTTGGACAGGAGAATGCTGGACAAAATCTGGACTATTCTGGACTCTCCCTCCCACCCCCTCCACAAGGTGCTGGCCAATCAGAGGAGCTCTTTCAGCCATAGACTGCGGCTGCCGCGCTGCTCCACTGAGAGACACAGGAAATCTTTCCTGCCTGTCGCCATCAAACTGTTGAACGCTGCACTTTAACTCACAAACTACTCAATCCTTTTCATCCTATTCCCTGCTCACACATGTATATAGTCATAAATATGTCAATGATGTAAATAATTTCCCAGAGAGAGCTATTTTATCTTTTATCTTATTGTATTTAGCTTATTTTGTAACTTGTTTGATCTACATGCTCTTGGTCGGTTGCATCTGTAACAAAGAAAATTTCCCCTCGGGGATGAATAAAAGTAATTCTGATTCTGATTCTGATTCTGAAACTGCACAAATAGTTTTGCTTCCTGGATCCTGTAGTTTTTCTCACATTACTAGCAGTGGCCACAGCTGATGAAAAAACTAATTAGCTATACAAAAATTAATGCCATTAAAAACATTAATGCCGTTAAAATTGTTTTGCATTAACTCGTCAATAACGCAATATTTTTGACAGCATTATTAAAAAACAACAACAACACAGGAGCACTCCCAGTATTTTCTGTTTGAGAGAAGAATCTGCATGGTTTATGTGTTAAACATGTGTAAATGAAACAAAACACAACTCCAGGTCTGTTTTTGATGAGGAAACAACA
Source organism: Odontamblyopus rebecca (assembly GCA_030686955.1). NCBI lineage: Eukaryota > Metazoa > Chordata > Actinopteri > Gobiiformes > Gobiidae > Odontamblyopus > Odontamblyopus rebecca. The sequence goes on along the minus strand of CM060663.1, from coordinate 12,973,416 downwards.
TTAAAATGTGACTTAAAGCTCACAAGAATCCATTTTGCGTAATACAAGACTTAAAAAAATTAGAAAGTCAGTTTTGTATATTATCCTTTGTATAGACCTTTAACAGTACTCTTAATTGAGTAAAAGTTATGCTTCCTCTTCCCACTGTGAGTGAGTCTAAAGTGACAAAAGCTTTATGTGTGCTCTTGGCCTTTCCATTGGGATTCTGTTTTTGCTGGACAGCACAGCCCTTTCCCTTAAATCAGACCTACAGTGCTTGAGTGTGTTCTGTTCGGCCGTCTTCTTCTGCTTTATCCAGCTGGATCATGGGGGCTGTCGTCGTCCAGTCCACTGTGCACCTGACCCCCCATGAACCCCTCTGCTGGTGAGGAGCCCACAGGAGGGTGGACGTCATGGTCCTTGATGTTAGTTCATAGGGGTGCTGGCATGTTTTGAGTTGATGGGGGAAACCAGAGTGCCCGGAGGAAACCCATCCAGACACAGGGAGAACATGCAATCTCCACACATAAAGGCACAACACAGTGGGTGTGTACAGTGGAGCTGAAAACAGAAATTGATTGACAAAATGGCATCTTGAAAATAAGCAATTAAAGATGACTCATACATGCTCTAATCACTCCAAATACAACTTCAGAGAGTAAATGAGACGAAAACTATAAAATGGTTAAAAAAGTCATCTTGCAGTATAGGTCTGATTTAATAGTAAAGGCCACCACACACTACAGGATTTTTTGGTCTAAAATGATTTTTGAACGTGCAACAAAAAGTGCACACCAAAGACACGAGGAGAATCTTATGAGACTGCAAAGCACAGGCGACAAAGTTTTGAGCATGATCGCTGTTTCCTGTCTACAACCACTCGCTTTGAGACTCTTAAGTGTTCAAAAGACCAGAGCATTGCTGTTCTGACCTGTCTGTTTTACCTATTATGTATTTTGGTAATTGAAAACGGGAAGTTGCCTCTAATGGCCATGTGCAGTAGTGTATGCAGTAAAAAGCAGATAAAGCTCTGCAGGCTCAAATGCGTTACTACATTGTAATGAGTTCACAGAAGGCATTCCCTATAAGTGAACTATAACTATAAACTAACTATATACTATAAATAAGTAATAGAATTTAAAGGTGTTCATAAATAAAATGTTTGTTAATTTCATGGGTATAAAAATAAACTACTTACAAGTTCATTTACATGCTAATATGTTGAGTATGAGGGTTAGCATTTGCATAATAAAACTTGGCTTGTTTTGTATGTCTTTGTATTTAAACTAATGTATATTGTATTACTGTATCTTGTTACAGTTTCACAGCTGCCATATAAAGAAGTCTAAACCTGTCCTGGCATCAGTGACTTATTGTGTGGAGGTGTTTAACTCCTGGATAGTAGAAATGGGGTTCTACAAGGCCAGTATAATTGTTCTAGCATCTACTTTAGATACAAGTCAAAATGGTGTGCAATAGAGACATGATGGTTAATGCACAGAAGGCTGACAATAAAGTATATAGGAAGTAGAGCCATTATCACTAATCTGCAGCTTCAGCCTGATCCGTGCACTGTGTGGACATGTGAGTAACTATTCAGGCCTTTTTGCTTTTAAAGAACTCTTCAAACTGGATTCACAACTCTGTTTTGTGGACTGGATGTCATGATTTGTGGAGGACCTGTTCTAGGATAATGTGGATGAGATACTGCAGTTTAAGGGTGCTTTCACAGCGACAGCAGTTGCTGTGCACCAAACGGTCCATTCAAACCAAAAGCTCTAAGTTTGTTCCATTTTCTTTGGTGTGAAAGCTTCAATCGCACTCGGATCCGCACCAAATGCCAAATTCTGGTGCTGTCCCTGTGGTGTGAACATGCACTCAGGTCCAAACCACAGACAGTAGGTCCAACCGAACTACATGAAATGCATCATGGGAGAATATACGCGTATCTTCTGCCTGAAATGATGTATTCTGCGCCTTCGGCAACTCCAGTGCAGTAACAGCTCGTTTTCCAGACACAGTTGCAACTTATTTTCGAACTGGATATTTAGCCAACAATGGCCAAAACAGAGAATGTGACATACGAAGATCAGAGCAAGTACCAGTATGTGAACACTCCAGAGTAAGTTAAAATTAAAATACCTATGTTCCGGGAACCTGCACACTCAAAGAGGTCCCAGTGTTCCCCGTGTTCATGTAGCAACTGTCATTTGTTATTTTAATCTATTAATTAATCAAAGAATTTTATGTAAATAGGCAATAGGTTGATTCAATTTCAATATTCCCCTGCTTTTAGTCTAGTGTGAGAAATGCTACAGTCGGACTAGATCCAAATCCAGAATCCTGAACCAATGGGAGCAGCTCTGGTTCGGGCCGGGCTCAGATGACCTGGAGTAAGGAGTAGTGTTCGGTGCTTTTCCTGGGAAGACAAGTGCGGGATGATGGACCGCTCAGAACAAAATATAAAGAACCACAGTGGGTTCGTGCTGTCTGTATGCTATGCACCACCACGGAACCAGCCATGATCCACGAGGACGGAGGACCGGAGCAGCCCGCACCTGTAGTCCACAGCGCATTATCACTTTCGCACGGATCCTACATGCAGAGGATGACACGGACCCGCTCAGCCCCAGTCCAGTGCTTGCTTGTCCCCAGCACATGGAGGACGGAGCCTCTGGACCGATCTGATCAATGCCACTGACCAGATCCCCAGGCCCGTCCTGAGGGGCCCCGGGCCCGTCCTGGGGGGCTGCACTCTGGTGAAGGTCCAGAGTCTTTATCGCTGTTACCTGAATCCAGAGCTTCTGCTAAGGGGTAATGTGCAGTGAGCTGTGTGCAAAGTTCTAGCAGCAGAGGTACGGGGAATGTCAGGCTGACCCCAAAATGGGCACTTATTTTTACTGGAAGATAAACGCTGATGAAACATCAATTGGACCAATTTTGGTTCATTTGCCGGTGTGAAAGCGGACCACACTGGAGTCTATCTGCTACATAATAACAATTTTATTGGCAGGTGCGAACCACATAATCAAACTAGCGGTGTGAAAACGCCCTAAATGTACAGTTTTATGAGAGGTGAGCAATAATTAATTTCACTTTTTCCTAAGTTTGTATCTTGCATTTCTGTGTCCGTCACTCCTCTGCCTCTTGGCTGTTACCGTAGCGTTGCTGATGTTTGGTGGTTACGATCTGACAAAGCAGGTCAGAGTCACACTGACACCACACACGAGGAGCGTGACAGCTTCACAATCGCATACAAAGACACAAAGCCAAAATCGGGCAAATTCTCCTGTAGTGTGGGGCGCCTTTAGTCACGCCAAAACAGCACCTCTCCCACACTGCAGTCACAGCTGAACCAGGGCAGTCTCACAGGTTACACTTATACTTGAGTAGTACTTTATAGAATTTCGTTGAGTACAGTTTCCACTTCGACCAGTTCCAACCACAGCTTTTGTGTCCTCGGGTAAGGCACTTTGACCTTTCAATGATTAAATGTGAGACTGGTGTTTGGTAAAGGCACTGCAGCTGCACCTTCTTCATATTTAAACCCTTTTATAGAAGTTTAAAGTAATGCACAAACGGATCGATAAATCTCTGTACCACCAGTATTGATTTTTCTAAATGTCAGCGTAGCCACATACATTGGAACTTTTTGTTTGTTAACTTTTTAAGCTTTCTCTGATGTCACATGTTTCTGTTCCTCTGTCCCCTCTGTTTGGGTCATATACATAAATATATCATTTCACTCAGAAGTTAATGACACTTATTCATATTTTAAAGGCTTTCTGTCTCTTTCCTTCTCTGCTTTGGTTCTTTCCCTCTTTCTCTCTCCCTATCTCTATGTATCCCTCTCTCTTTCCTTTTTCCCTATCTTGCTCTTTCTCTCCTTTCTTCCTCCCCACCCAGCTTTCTATCCCTTTTTTGTCTCACTCTTTTTGTCTATTTATTAATCTCCTCTCTGTCTCTCCCTCACTCACTTCTCCTCTTACTTCCTCTATCTTTCTCTCCCTCTCTATCCCATGATCTACCCTTTTTAACCCTATTTTCTTTCCCTCTAATCTTCACTCTTCACCCCGTCCTCTCCTCTCTCTCTTTCTCTCTCCCTTCTCTCTTTCTGTCGCAGACTTGACACAGCTCAGAGCTCCCCTTCATGTTTCCACTGATCTTAAAGAGCTGTTCTGCATTTCCCTCTCTTCTCCTCTTTTCTCCTCTGCTTCTTCCACTCCTTCTCTCCCTCAATTTTTCTTGTAATTACTCCTGCTCTTTCTTTTTCTCTTCCTCTCTTGCTTGTGTTTGTGTTGCTCTTAAGGAGCTGTTCTCTCCCCTCCTCTTCTCTCTTTCTCTCTCTCCCTCCCTTGTGTTTAAAGAGCTGTACTGTCCCTCTCTCCTCCTCCCTCTCTTCTCTTCCTCTTTCCTCTTCCTCTCTTCCTCTCCTTCATGTTTGCATTGATCTCCAGGAGCTGTAGTGTCACCTCTTGGTTCCCTGACAACACGTGGAAATAGAACTTTACAGGAGGGACTGGAGGATGCCACTCATAAAGGAGTAGAAGCTTGTCTGCAGTCAAATGAAGCTCATCGAGGCTGGCAGTTATAAGGGTGGATTTTAAGTCAAGTTCCATATGAGGAATAGGAATTTATTTATGGACAAAATAGCGAAAAAGAGCGGGTTATTATGGACATTTTAAGACCAAAATGACAGCAGCAGTTACACAGAGATGGGAGACCTTTTTTTTAATGTAAAGTGAATTGGAGCCAGAAGCCCACCCATGAACACTTCCTGTTTGGAATGTAGCAGCTAGTGAGATAGCTTTGTCCATTCATATATAGTCTATTGCAGACCTGGGCATTGACCAGCTGATTTCTTCTCCCCAAGTTTGTGGAGGTATGACCTTACTTTTTTGTCTTTGTGTGCAATTTTGAAGCCACTGCGCTCCTCATGTGTGTGTGTCACTGTCAGATCGTAACAACCAAACATCAGCAACGCTACAGTAACAACTGATAAAACAGAGTCAAGGGCAGAGGGAGTGATGAACACAGAGGCAACATACAAACTTCGGATACAGCGAAAATAAAGACTTTATTACTCACCTCTCATAAAGTGATTAATTTAAACTGCAGCGTCTCATCCAAATTGTCTATAGAAAATGTTCTCTACAAATAATGACGTCAGGTCCACAAAACTGCACTATTAGTCCACTTTGAAGCGTTCTTTTAAAGTAAAAAGGCGAGATAGTTCCTCACGTGTGTCTGTTTATATCCACACAGAGCAGTGATCGAGGTGAAGCTGCAGATGAGCAATAGTGACTTTACTTCCTGTGGACTTTACCTCTAATCTTTTATGTTTTAAAAATCCTGTATCTGAAGTAATGCACCATATTTCAGAAATAATAAGAACAGTTTTGACTTGTATCTAAACAAGAAGTGCAGAGCTCAGATCTTTTGAACACTTAAGAGTCTCAGAGTGTGGTTTTGCTGTAGACAGGAAACAGCAGACGTGATACGCTCACAACTGTGCAGCCTGTGGTCTGCAGACATATAGATTTTAAGTCTCATAAGAATCTCCTCGTGTGTGTGATGTGTGCATTTTGTTACACATTTAAAAATCTTTTAAACTGAAAAATCCTGTAGTGTGTGGCGGCCTTAAGATAATTTGAAATTACAAAATAAACATATTTTATAATATTACTTCATGCATGGACTAAAGCTGCATTGCTTCTATTTTAGAGGTATTTTTTGTGAATAACATTTTTATAAGGCAGCCTCACATTTTCATTGCTGAGTCATAACATAAACTGAGTCTGACCAGCATGTCAAAACAATGCTATTTTCAGCTTTTTAGAAATACAATTTGTATTATGCAGGATTGAGTTTTCTGTTATATGTTATAATATTTTCTGTTTCCCATGTGGCCCCATGGGAAAAATAATTGCCCAACCCCAGGTCTATGGATTCAACTGCCAAATGATGTAGTTCTTTCTGTGTGGAGTTTGCATGTTCTCTTTCACCTTTTTTGTTGAAAATCAAACTCAAACTCGCTCTGAACCCTCTGACTGATCACAGGCTCCTAAAAAATGCACTGTTATTTAATTGTCTGTGTTATGTGTCACCATAGTAACTGATGTAGGACACCCCCACCTGCAAAGTATGACAAAGTCAAATCCTCCAGCTAAGGTGTACTGACCAATATTAGGTCAAGATCTGGAGGTGGGTCCTCCTGCTGTCTGTACATTAGTAAAGGACAAAGAGGAAGAAGATGGATGGATTTTTAATGCTATATTCTCATCGTATTTGCACACAGCTAGCACAAATAATCTGTATTTTTACTTGCGAATCCAAACCACACCTCTGCTCCTCGGCCTGTGTTATGGCAGAGAGCTGTTTTATCATATTGTAAATGTCATAAATGTAGACACGAGGCTGATTCACAACTGTCTCTGACCATCACCTCTGCACTGGGAGATCTCCACACTGAACCACGGCAAATCTGTGGACAGAAAACTGCTTTAAAGGGCCCATATTGTGATGTTTTCTGATCTATGTTCTAATGTAGCTTCCTCATTACAAAGAGACCTGGAGTTGTGTTTTGTTTCGTTCATACATGTTTAACACACAAACCCTGCAGATTTAGAGTTCTTCTCTCAAGCAGAAAACCACCCTGGAACCATTGGCTGTTTCCCTGTGAACACAACTATACCTATTCAATTATGCAAATTGCTGCAGCACAGAATTAGCCGTATATCATCCACATAACAACCCACACAGAGAATTAATTTGTGTGTTGTCGTGGAGATGATAAACTCCGCCCCCTTCCTTGGATTAAAGGAGCTCATTAAACCTCACATAAACCACAGCCTCACTCTCACTATATGACGCCTTTAAACTTCAGACAGGTCGTTTCAAACTAATGAACTCCAGATTAACTTCTCACATTTAACACTGACCAGAGTAAATCTTCTGAAGGTTCTTTGCCTGTTTGCACTGGAGGAAGAATCCAAAGGCACAGGGCATGTGAAAAGAAGAGTGTTTCAGTGTTTATGTTTGTGTTTGTGTGTTTCATTATATGCTCATGAGGACATAACATATAAACTTTAACTTCTGTCATTAATGTACTCAAATAACAACAAAGGAGTGGTTGGCTGCTTTTGTGGTTGGCTGGTTCACGCACAACTTTTTGCATTTTGATTTTTGACATCATGTCATTTTAGCCGGCTGGGGGTGGGGCGTGTGCAGTTCGGGGGGCACAGGGAACTGTTGGATTTTGTGAAATGACTTTGTTTTTCCCATATCCATGAAAACCAGCTAGCTGTGGACATTTGAGATGCTACAGCTTTTGTACACCATATGTGCCAGCAATTGTGTCAAAAGATCTTCCAGAAAAAACACTTTGAGGAAATGGACCATTTCATCATCAACTGAAACAGCAGAGCAGAGCTGTGATGCTGCAGGACTCAGAGGAGGAGCACTTTAGTCTCTCTCTCGGGACCTGGCAAACTTTGGACACATGCTCTCATTCACTGTTTTTCTCCTTATTTTAATCATGTGAATAATACATTTCATTACAGTATCATTCAATACAGTTGTGCTCATAAGTTTACATACCATGACAGAATTTATTATTTCTTGGCCATCTTTCAGGGAATATGAAAGATAACACAAAAACGTTTCTTTCACTTGTGGTTAGTGCTTGGGTGAAGCCATTTATTATCAAACTGTGTTTACTCTTTAAATCATAATGAAACAGAAACTACACAAATGACCTAATGACAGCTTGGAACTGCAGCTTGAGATCTCCCCAGAGTGGCTCAGTGATACTGAGGTCAGAAGAACCACTCCAGAACCTTCACTTTATTCTGCTGGAGCCAATCACAGGTCCACTGGCCTTTGTGTTTTGGATCATTATCATGTTGGAATATCCAAGTACGTCCCATGTGCAGCTTCTGGACCAAGAAATCATAAATTCTGCCAGGATATGTAAACTTAAGAGCACAACTGTATGTAGAGTTCAATACATCCAAAGGTCTTCACAGTAACACACAGAACAGTCTCACACACACAAACACAGAAACACATAAACACACACATACACACATACCTGGGAGTGGTAAAGTGGAATTAAAGGCCACTTTAAACTGAAATGAAAACTACTGCTTTCTACATTCTGTATACACACAGAAGACATCACGTATATGAAGTAAGACACATGGAATTGTTTAGCAAAGGGAAAAAGCCAAATAATTCCACACATTTTTGTATATTCTATATTCAAATCTCAAAGTAACCACCCTTTGCATTGCTGAAAAATAGTTTATAGTACATACAAAAGACACACAAGTAAGTATGAAGTAATATATATATATATATATATATATATATATATATATATATATATATAATATTATATAATATTATATTATATTATATTATATTATATTATATTATATTATATTATATTATATTATATTATATTATATTATATTATATTATATTATATTATATTATATTATATTTTGCAGTATTTTTATTGTCATAATTAAGCCTCCCTCCACCTTTTCTCTTGTTTGCAGATGTTGTTTGTTGAATCTAAAATAAAAGCAGAGATGATTTAGAGCCTGAACTGACCTCTCCTGGACTTGTTTTTGTAAAAGGAAATCCACACACTCCATAGATTCATATTTCTGCTGCTCTAAACAGATTGCGGTGCGCTAAAAGCTTTGTAAATTGTTTAAAAGCTCAGACGTCTGGATTGGAAAAATGAAAATGGCGGCTGCACTTTGCCAAAACACAAACACAGAATCAGTGGAGAAGAATTCACTGAAGGACACAGGGCTCATCCAAAGTCTTTTACTGTTATTTTATTGTGTGAGTGCAGATTCTGTGTCCTAAAAACACATAATAGACAAACAATTCTGAGTCTGAACTTTTGATGAATGAAAAATAGGCAACATTTAGTTAATAAATGCTTTGTAAGTGTCAGTGTAACAGGAGAATGTCAGTCGTGTGGTCCATGTGCAGATCTGATGCTGTGAGGCCCGTCGATACTCAGCCCACTGGGACAGAGTCTCTTTATAATTAGTCCCTGGATAAACAAAGCACTGGACGGTGGCCATCTTGGGTCTGTATATTATGTAGTGAGCGTTTTGTCTTGATGCGAGCGAACAGGCGATTAGACCCATCTGCCTGATGATGAGACAGGAGCAGACAAACAGCTCTGAAATCATGTCATTTAGAAAAACACACACATTTATTAAAGCCCTCCTCTGGGACATTTACAGAGCCCACAGGAGAAGAAAAAGCATTGGATTCTGTTTAGTCATAGACACAAATGTGAAATCTTAGAAGTGCATTGTGTAGCTGCTATGTAATGTATTGCTTTGTCTAGTATGTGTCACAGTATAACATTACGACAAGCAAGTGACGCCACCAAGCCAAGAAGAATGCATTATTTTCAAAGTTTGACATAAAACCCTGGAGATGAACTTCTTGATCATGGGGTCCTATTTTAGCATTTTTATTTATGTATTTATTTATTTTTTGCAGTGAAATGCCTGTAGATAAATAAATGCAAGATAGATACATTTAATGCCATGCTGGGGAACATTTCTGCAAGAACATCTCCATAGAAACAAGCAGGTGATGTAACCACCACCACAAAAGAACCCAGTGCTCCTGTTCCAAGGGTGAGTTGCTGTACAGTTGTAGGGAGTATTATCTGTTCCATAAGGGTGAGTTGTTGTACAGTTGTAGGGAGTATTATCTGTTCCATAAGGGTGAGTTGTTGTACAGTTGTAGGGAGTATTATCTGTTCCATAAGGGTGAGTAGTTGTACAGTTGTAGGGAGTATTATCTGTTACATAAGGGTGAGTTGTTGTACAGTTGTAGGGAGTATTATCTGTTCCATAAGGGTGAGTTGTTGTACAGTTGTAGGGAGTATTATCTGTTCCATAAGGGTGAGTTGTTGTACAGTTGTAGGGAGTATTATCTGTTCCATAAGAGTGAGTTGTTGTACAGTTGTAGGGAGTATTATCTGTTCCATAAGGGTGAGTTGTTGTACAGTTGTAGGGAGTATTATCTGTTCCATAAGGGTGAGTTGTTGTACAGTTGTAGGGAGTATTATCTGTTCCATAAGAGTGAGTTGTTGTACAGTTGTAGGGAGTATTATCTGTTCCATAAGGGTGAGTTGTTGTACAGTTGTAGGGAGTATTATCTGTTCCATAAAGGTGAGTTGTTGTATAGTTGTAGGGAGTATTATCTGTTCCATAAAGGTGAGTTGTTGTATAGTTGTAGGGAGTATTATCTGTTACATAAGAGTGAGTTGTTGTACAGTTGTAGGGAGTATTATCTGTTCCATAAGGGTGAGTTGTTGTACAGTTGTAGGGAGTATTATCTGTTACATAAGGTTGATTTGTTGTATAGTTGTAGGGAGTATTATCTGTTCCATAAGGGTGAGTTGTTGTACAGTTGTAGGGAGTATTATCTGTTACATAAGGGTGAGTTGTTGTACAGTTGTAGGGAGTATTATCTGTTCCATAAGGGTGAGTTGTTGTACAGTTGTAGGGAGTATTATCTGTTCCATAAGGGTGAGTTGTTGTACAGTTGTAGGGAGTATTATCTGTTCCATAAGGGTGAGGTGTTGTACAGTTGTAGGGAGTATTATCTGTTAAATAAGGGTGAGTTGTTGTATAGTTGTAGGGAGTATTATCTGTTCCATAAGGGTGAGTTGTTGTACAGTTGTAGGGAGTATTATCTGTTCCATAAGGGTGAGTTGTTGTACAGTTGTAGGGAGTATTATCTGTTCCATAAGGGTGAGTTGTTGTACAGTTGTAGGGAGTATTATCTGTTACATAAGGGTGAGTTGTTGTATAGTTGTAGGGAGTATTATCTGTTCCATAAGGGTGAGTTGTTGTATAGTTGTAGGGAGTATTATCTGTTCCATAAGGGTGAGTTGTTGTACAGTTGTAGGGAGTATTATCTGTTTCATAAGGGTAAGTTGTTGTATAGTTGTAGGGAGTATTATCTGTTCCATAAGGGTGAGTTGTTATACAGTTGTAGGGAGTATTATCTGTTCCATAAGGGTAAGTTGTTGTATAGTTGTAGGGAGTATTATCTGTTACATAAGGGTGAGTTGTTGTACAGTTGTAGGGAGTATTATCTGTTCCATAAGGGTGAGTTGTTGTACAGTTGTAGGGAGTATTATCTGTTCCATAAGGGTGAGTTGTTGTACAGTTGTAGGGAGTATTATCTGTTACATAAGGGTGAGTTGTTGTACAGTTGTAGGGAGTATTATCTGTTCCATAAGGGTGAGTTGTTGTACAGTTGTAGGGAGTATTATCTGTTCCATAAGGGTGAGTTGTTGTACAGTTGTAGGGAGTATTATCTGTTCCATAAGAGTGAGTTGTTGTACAGTTGTAGGGAGTATTATCTGTTCCATAAGGGTGAGTTGTTGTACAGTTGTAGGGAGTATTATCTGTTCCATAAGGGTGAGTTGTTGTACAGTTGTAGGGAGTATTATCTGTTCCATAAGGGTGAGTTGTTGTACAGTTGTAGGGAGTATTATCTGTTCCATAAAGGTGAGTTGTTGTATAGTTGTAGGGAGTATTATCTGTTACATAAGAGTGAGTTGTTGTACAGTTGTAGGGAGTATTATCTGTTCCATAAGGGTGAGTTGTTGTACAGTTGTAGGGAGTATTATCTGTTCCATAAGGGTGAGTTGTTGTATAGTTGTAGGGAGTATTATCTGTTACATAAGTGTGAGTTGTTGTACAGTTGTAGGGAGTATTATCTGTTCCATAAGGGTGAGTTGTTGTACAGTTGTAGGGAGTATTATCTGTTCCATAAGTGTGAGTTGTTGTACAGTTGTAGGGAGTATTATCTGTTACATAAGGGTGAGCAAACTGATCCCATCTATGTCCTAGATGTGAGTGGAAGAGAGAGGTTTACTGAAGTAGAGGTAATAAAAGCATGGCTCAAAATCTCAAAGTTGTGACGAGATAAAAATTGGTTTCACGTCTTCACAAGAGAGTTCATTTGGGCAGTTTAAAAACAAAGTGCAATTTCAGACCTAAATGTGTCACTACAGGCCTCTGGGTGAAGGAGCCCAGCTGCAGCAGAGTCAGCAGAGAAAACAACACTAGCTCAGATTTGTTTTGTTTTTTCTCATTCAAGAAGCCATCCAGTCTTTGATTGAAATGGGTTCAATGCCAACAGCCACTGCCAAAATGGTGTTCAGAATAGGTTTGGCATTTGTGGAGTCAAGACTTGAAGTTTTGAAGATGATTTTTGCAAGTTTTTTTTTTTATTTATTATTATTATTTTCTAATAATATCATAGAAGGAGAAGGAAAAGCCTTTTATGCTTTTCAGTGTTATGCATTTCAGAAGGGTAACCCAACAAGCACGAACAACCAGAATTATTTCAGGAAGTAAAGACAGATGCACAGAACCCCAATTACTTCCAATGACTCAAAATGCCTAAATTCTGTGCGGTCTGTGATTGCTGCAACTGCTCTAATCGGGAGAGAGATAAAAGTTTTTTTTTTTTTTGTTTTTTTTTGTACCGAAAGTGGTGTGTCACTGCTCTGAGTTAGTTTTAAAAAGCTTACAGAAAAAAGAGAGTTTCCAGCGACCACTTTTGACCAGGTAAGGATTGTGTCATTTATTAATTCATATTTTCAAAGGTTTTTTTGTTGACCATTATTTAGAAAGGTGTTTTTATACCTTTTTTAATCATTTTTTTTTTTTGCGTTATCCCAGTGCAGCAGCTGATTTAATTCTAAACAGTTGTACACATGCAGACTTTTAAAAGCGTTCATTTGGCTTGCAGTGTAATACAAAGTCTGCAACATCAGATCATTTATTATATCCATAGTCTCAACACTGGGAAAATCCTCCAAATTGTATGAAAAGTCCAACTTCTCCAAATCGTACGTGTCATAACCTATATTTAGACTTATTTTTTTCTTGATAGTGGGTCTGTGTTGGCCCGTTCAAACTTTTTGCATACTCGCTGTCACGCATTGTGCTGTGTTTTGAAGCAGAGCAAAACACTTCCTGCCCCCATTTCAATTTCGCAAGTCATGTCCTCAGGGTCACGTGAGTGAAACCAGCAATAATAAACATTTACATGGTCAAGGAAGAAACTCATTTGGCTTTAAAATCAGAATAAGCCACCCACTTACTTCAGAATTCCAAATAATAATTTTCATTAGGAATTAAGTGTTCACATGCTCTTTTTAAAGTGGTATTAATTTTTTATTAAGAATTATATTATTTTTATTCTGAATTAAAGCACTCATGTAAACTTGGGAAGTGTGTCCAGGGTCCAAGACCAGAAGGACGTCACTAAACACTCTTGCCAAAGCTGAATCTGTGCTGTGTAAATTCCACCACAGAGTTCTGACCTGTCCTCCAGCTTGGTTTAAACTTCAGGGACTCTATGATAATTTTTCTCTGAGGGCTGATTATTCAGACAGTTGATTTAAACCACAATAAAATGCAATGGAATATCTGTCTTCCTGTTGAGACTCCAGTAAATAGTCTGTGCCGTGGTCCTCTGCTGCATTAGCCAGTGCCCTCTGAGCGCTCGTATATTTTTCTGCCTCTCCTGATAAGACTTCCCCCTCTTCTCCCTCGGAACACCCACTTCTCCTCTCCCTTTCTTCTCTCTCTTCCCCTCCTGTCCTCCTCTTCTAACTTTTTCCTCTTTTCCAACCCCCTCTCCTTCTCTCTTTCTGCCTCTCTTCCTCTTCTCTTCTCTCTCATCGATTCCTTTGTATGTCTTGTCCATATGAAGAAACTGATAAAGGCTACTACTACAATCTCTCATCTTCACCCTTCCTCCCACTCTTCTGTCCTCTTCCCCTCTTTTTCATTTCTTCTTTCTGCCTCTCTTCCTCCTCCTCACTCCTCCACCCCTCCTTCCACTCTCCACACTCTCTCCTAACTCCATTCTCCTCCTCCTCTCCTTTTTGCCTCCCCCTCCCTCTCCCTCCTCCCGATCTCCTCTCTTCTCCTGCTCTCCTCTCTCATCCCCCTCCTTTCCTCTCTCCTCTCTCACCCCCCTCTCCTCCCGCTCTCTTCTCTCATCCCCCTCCTTTCCTCTCTCCTCTCTCTCATCCCCCTTTCCTCCCCCTCTCCTCTCTCTTCCTCCTCTCCTCTCTCTTTCTTCTCTCCTCTCTTGGTTCTTTTCCTCTCTCCTCCCCCTCTCCTCTCTCCTCCCCCTCTTCTCTCCTCCCCCTCCCCTCTCCTCTCTCCTCCCTCTCTCCTCCTCTCTCCTCTCACCTCCCTCTCTCCTCCCCCTCCCCTCTCCTCTCTCCTCCCTTTCTCCTCCCCATCTCCTCTCTCCTCTCCTCTCTCCTCCCTCTCTCCTCTCTGTTCCCCTAACCTCTCTCCTCCCTCTCTCCTCTCCTCCCCCTGTCCTCTCTCTCCTCACTCTTCCCCCTCTCCTCTCCCGCCCCTCTCCTGTCATCCGCGGTTGCACTAACACATGGGATTGATCAGTTCACATCCATACAATTACAGAGCAGTCAGAGAGTGTGAATTACGGTGGAGCGTTTTCTCAAAGCGCTGATTCAGACCTGCTTCTGTCTCTGCTGCAGACCAGAGACCAGACCGGAGACCAGACCAGAGACCAGACCAGAGACCAGACCAGAGACCGGACCAATAGACCAAACCAGAGACCAGACCCGAGACCAGACCAGAGACCGGACCAGAGACAAGAAACCAGACCAGAGACTAGATCAGAAACCAAAAACCGGAACAGTCACCTGACAAAAGATCAGACCATAGACCACAAACCAGACCAGACCAGAGACCAGGTACTGTATATGACAAAAGGGAAGCAGGCAAGCAAAGTAACATGTGTTTTTCCAAATAAAAGTTCTTTTTCACAGACCAGTGTGTGGTTTACACCTTGAAATGTTTCAGACGCCTTCTGCATCCTTTTTCAGGGTAACGTGATGTTATGATACTGTATGTCTTGTAACCGATTTTGGTGCCACTCTCCTCTTGCAGTGGAAGGGAAAAGATGGGTCTGTTAAAAATAATATGAAGCATGAACATGAAGTAATCATTTGCTTTAGCATTGCATGGATTAAAATAAACTTAAGACAAGGTATACTTTCCTTTTCTGCATTTGACTTATCCCCAGAGCTCCTGCGGTACAGCATCCGTGGACCCATCCCCAGATTTTGACCTAGTTTTGGTCAGGACAACCTTAACTGGAGGATGTTTTGGGTTGATGGGGAAACCAGAGTGCCCAGAGGAAACAGCTTCAGACACAGAGAGAGCATGCAAACTCTATACAGAGACCTGGACCCGGAACCTTCTTGCTGTGAAGTGTGTGTGTGGCCTTAGCTCCATTTGTCCCATAACTGTGATCTAAGTGCAGCACCTATCTCTGTCCTCTCCATCTCTGTCCCTCTCTGAGCTCCCGGGGGGCCCCTTGTGTGTCAGGGCCTCAGATTTACAGCTCCTGACTCAGATCTATGGATGTTATCGACAGGTTCAATTTGCAAGCTAGTCAGCCCCCGCCCCTCTCCTCCTTCACCCATCACCTGTCACCCGCCTCCCCCCTCTGGTCTCCTGGTCCCATGGTCAGGTGATGGACCAGCGGCACTGAGCCATAAGTCTAATCCAATGATCTTCATTGAAATTACAACCGTCCTCAGATCAATAATTCGACTGGAGTCACTGGGGCCTGTTCTGATCCATGATACTGCTGACCACACTGGGGACACTACAGTCAAGTCCTTATAACATGCTTCAACTTACGACAAGACAAAATTATTATTCTTTGTGCAAAGCGTGTCACATTTGAGAAGCACTTTTAAACTTGTCTTCATGATGTTAAGATAAATGCTGCTCTATGGGACATTCTAGGCCAAAAATATCTCCGTAGAGACAACTGTAAAAGTCAGCCATATGAAATTAATTAAGAACACAGTTTAATTCTCCCACATATTTGAAATAAGAACTTAGACATTAGACTTAAGACTTAGACAAACTTTATTGTTCCACAAGGGAAATTATTTGGACACAGTACTTCACACATCACAAAATATTATAATAGTAAAACAATACAAACGGTAATAATACGTTCTAAATAAGTACAAACATATACTGAAAGGGCTGAAATCATCCAAATGATCAGGTGAATGGAGTTTAAAACACAGCAAAACTGTTTTCAGTTTGAAAGAAGAACTCAGCCTAAATGTTCAGGGTTTGTGTGTTAAACGTGTGAATGAAACAAAACACAACTTCAGGAGATCAGAAAATAGTGTAATATGGACCCATTAAAGCAACACTGCATAACTTTCTGGACGTGGCAAGTCACCTGCGTGATTCCATGGAAATATAAAGTTAAATCCACACTTTGGAACATTTTTCATTAAGATAGATAGTCAAAGTAACAACATTTCCATGGAAACAAGCAGGAGAAGACCAAATAAGAGTGAGGTTTTTGGAGGTGCATGCCTAGTCACAGTAAGGCTAAATAAAAACATGCTTTATTTTAGTCTATTTTAGGGCTAAAAAAAAGTTCCGCAGTGGGGCTTTAAAAGTTTCCTTCCTGTACTGACTCACAGACTGGTGTGTGATGGTTGACAGTGTGTTCTGTTTTTGGCCGACGTGAGCTCCTGTTGTTTCGTTTTTGGTGACGAGACACAACTCCAGCTGTGGTCCAACTGTTCAGCTGCACTCTTCTGTCTCTGTGCAGATGGAGGGAGAGAGGAAAGGAAGGAGAGAGGAAGGAGAGGGAGGGAGAGGAAGAGAGGAAGAGGAGAGGGAGAGGCAGAATGAGGAGAAGAGAGAAGGTGATATGACAGGGAGATGAGGGAGGAACAGAGAGGCATGAGAGAAAGAGTAGGCAAGATGAAGGAGTGGGAGAGAAGGGGGGCAGGAGGAGAAACAAGAGGATGGAAGAGAAAGGGAGATAGTAGGGTGAGGGAGGGAGATGGGGTGCAAAGATGGAGAAAGATGAATAGGAAGAAAGAGAGGGAGAGAGAGACAGAGAGGAGCAAATCTGAAGGGAAAACATCTGTTTGAGGGAGAAACAGAGGGAGAAAGGAAGGAGAGAAGGGGTGAGGTAGATGAACAAATAACAACACTGAAATCTTCATTGGTTTAAAGCAGACCTATTCTGCAAAATCCACTTCTCAGAGATTTTATTCACATTATAGTTTCTTCTCAAACACCCGCTGAAGTTGCATTTGGAGTGATTCATGCATGTTTAACCTTAACCTCATCACTTATTTTTAAGATGCCGTTTTGACGGTCAACCCCCGTCTTCACCTCCACTCTGTCACACCATACCAGCTTGTCAAAGACGGATCTTGTCAAATCTCAGAAGCTCAGCAAGGTTAGTACTTGGATGGGAGACCTCTGGGAAAATCAGGGGCCACAGGGGGGCGCCAGTCACAAAAAACTGTCATTGTTGTGTCCTTAGGCAAGGCACTTCACCCACATTGCCTAGTATGAAAGTGTTGTGTGCATAAATGATAGTGGTGGTTGGAGGAATTGATGGTGCTGATTGGACTGGCAGCTGCGCTTCTGTCAGTCTGGCCCAGGGCAGCTGTGGCTACAATAGACCACACCACCAGGTATGGAGTGAATGAATAATGCTGTTAATAATGCTCTGTAAAGCATCATTGTGACATATGTCTGTGAAAAATACTATATAAATAAAACACGTACTTATGCCGTACACACTTTGTGATCTCCGGTTTTATTGTGCTCTAGTGTGACGTGCAGCTATCCATAGGAGGGGCCCACAACATGCGGCATTTTGTTGCGATGACGTTTATGATGACATCAGCTCCCATTTGCAGCAGGTTTATTCATTTATTTATTGCTCATGCTATTGTTATTGCTATTGCAACAGTAAAAAAAATAAAAAATAAAAATACATATTCCAACTATTATTTGCCTTATCTTTCTGCATGAATAACAGGAAGAGGAAGAAGTCTGATAAACCTTGCTCCTTTCACAGATCAAAAAGAAATAATAATACATTTAAACATTTTCCTTAGTCACATTATCCATTATTATTTTATCCTTCTACAATATCTTACATTTAGAAAGACTAGTGCAACTTTAAAAATCATGGTTTAAAAAGTTCCATATCCATATCCATAATGTTGTCCTTGAGAATACAGTTTAGAAAAAATATTACCTTCTGTGGTCACAGTCCTCCGAGACAAATGTAAATTTTGTAAAACTTCAGGTAAATAACTTTGTTTGGCTCTCTACATGACAAATTCAATCTTCAGATCAACGCAGTCTTTAAACTTGAATTGATTAGACTAGATGAGTGGTGTGTTCTCTGAAACCCTTTTTGTTCATGATTCGTATTGCTCTTTTATACAGCAGGAACAAAGGTTTTCTAATGCAGGCGTCAGTGCACTTGTTTCCTTTATTAAGTCATTTTAGATCAATATTGTGATTTAAAATGTGCAAATTTTAACATAATGACCCACAGGTATCAGAGATTAGAACAATAGAGCACACACAACAACATTATCCATTTCACTTTATTTCTATAGCACATTTCATAATCAAACAGTTTCCAAATGCACAAATACAAAGAACAACAATAATAAAATAAAAATAAATGCTCAGATTTGATCATACTAGTCTTAAAACAATAAAAACCAGTAAAATAAAATAAGAGCAAAAAACATGCTCTCAGATTAAATCATACTAGTTTTAAAACAATAAAACCATTAAAATAAGATAAGAGGAAAACTATAGACTAGCCATAAAGAGATAAAAGCAATAAAATAAGTAAAATATAAATAAAAGACACAGAGGACCACACAACACACAATTGTGGGAGGCCTGAATACAGTGCATTGCTGTAGTCCAGTCTATTGGTAATAAAAGTGTGTATGGTTGTTTCAAAGTTATTGCATGTTAGGATTGGTTTTAATTTGGCATTTGGCATTTGTCTTAGCTGAAAAAAGCTAGTTTTAACCACATTTGAGATTTGTCTCTCAAAGTTTAAAAGAGAGTCCATAAAAACACCAAGGTTCTTTACAGAACTGTGCAATTTTGAGCTGAGCCAGGTGTTTAAATGAAGGGTCCAAATGAGTCGCTCAGCACCGCGATTAACAGTGGGAATAGGATTGGAGACAAACACGGACGTGCCTTGATTAGTCCACGGTTTCAGAACATTGAGAAGTTCCACAGAATACCTTTTTGTGCGTTTAAGTTTCCCATGTGACATGTCATTTGTGCCCACATGAACTATAATCCTATACAGTGACTAACAGCATCAAAATAGTGAACGTGCCTGATTATTGAGTCACCGATAACAACTGTTTTGGGGGAGAACCGTGGCTGTGGCTGAAGATCAGTTGGGAGATTTGTGCGCTGTGGATCATCACCATGTGAGGATGACAGACAGGAGACGGGGGCCTTGGACTGAGGGGCCAAGCCAGGTGCTGACCCATCAGCAGTGCATTCCTGCTGCATGGGCACATTCTTGGGCAGCAGCACCTGTTGGGCTGCAGCTTGTTGAAACTGTGGTTCCACCAGTGGCGTCGGCGCCCTCAGCTGCGCTGCGGATTAGGACCATGATACCACCGACGGCAGTGATTCTGCGCAGCAGGGAATGGAGCGACAGAGCTGTAAGATTTATCATCTGGCTGATGATTAAGCACGTTGCACAGTTGACTTGAGGGAGTTTATGGACTGGGAGGATGGACGAGCATTTCCCTCGGGACATCCCAGAGCATCGCTTGTAGTAGCCTGAGGGGGCTTGTGTTTTGTGGGACTGGGACTTCACTTTGGAGTTGCCATATTGGGGAGTGCCTGAACCGGAGTCGCTGGAGCAGGTGAGTCTAGTGCCAGTACAGAAAAACAATTTGTAAGATTCAATCCGAGGGGAATTTCAGATGTTCATCTTCTGTGGTTCTTGCATAATGCAGAGTTATCTCGGGGCAGCGGGGGTGCGGGGTTGAGCAGGAGGGATGGGTAGAAGCCTGTGGGTCCTACACCACTGTGTCCATAAGGGTGCTGTTGAGTGATGCTATGTGTTTGTGTTGTCCTGTAGATACATCCATAAGTTTAGCAATTCATTTTTCCTTTTCCTTAAGTCCAGTGGATAGAAACTGGATCTGTTGTTCTAGATGTTTTGCCATTGTTACCCGGTTTCAAGGGTGACTATCCTTTTACCGGTGCCATGACTGGCAGTGTCAGGCCGCTTGACCTGAGTGTTTCTAGGATGAGCCAGTAGAAAGGCCTAGGAATGATAAAATAGCTGGTGTGCTGTAGAAACGGCTTAGTAATTGTAATAAGCCAATATAGGCAAAATATCCAGGCAGATTAGTCAAAATGATTTATCATGACAGACAGACGTTGAGCATGCGCAGACAGTTGCAGCCATCTTGGAACATATATGACTTTTTACCTACATAATATCTCTGCTTTAAAGTAAATAGTGGATCAGTGAAAGTTAGAATGACAAGGTAAAACTGCTAAGTAATGCTCTACTATAGGGTACTGCAGAATATCAGTTGGTACTACACCCTAATATTTGAATTAAATGTCTGTTGGAAATTACTGATATCGATATGAATCAGAATCAGAATTACTTTTATTCATCCCCGAGGGGAAATTTTCTTAGATTACAGATGCAACCGACCAAGAACATGTAGTTAGAATTGAGTTTTCAAAAATAAGATAAGATAAATACAATAAGATAATAGATAAAAAATTGTTCTCTCACACAAATTATTTACCAGTGACATATTTACAACTATATACATGTGTGAGCAGGAATATGATATTACAGTAGTTTGTGATTTAAAGTGCAGAGTTCAACAGTTTGATGGCGACAGGCAGGAAAGATTTCCTGTGTCTCTCAGTGGAGCAGCGCGACAGCAGCGTCTATGGCTGAAAGAGCTCCTCTGATTGGCCAGCAGTGGAGGGGGTGGGAGGGAGAGTCCTGAATAGTAATGATTTTGTCCAACACAATATTCAGAGAGTCCAGCTCCTCCCCCACAACAGGTCCAGCCTTTCTGATGATCTTCTCAAGTCTATTAGTGTCCCTCACACGCAGACTGCTGCCCCAGCAAACTACAGCGTACAGGATGGCACTGGCCACCATAGACTCATAGACTCAATCCTCATCCTGAGCATTGTCCTGCAGATGTCAAAGGACCTCAGCCTCCTCAGGAAATAGAGGCAGCTATGGCCTTTCTTGTATACTGCGTCCACGTTCCTGCTCCAGTCCAGTTTATTGTCCAAGTACATCCCCAGGTCCACACTGACCCCCTGGATGGAGATGGGGGTCACAGCAGCTTTGGTCCTCCTCAGGGCCACCACCACGTTGAGCTGGAGGTGGTCCTTATTGCTCCAGGTGACAAAGTTGTCCACTACATTCCTGTATTCCACCTCGTAACCACTTGATGCATCCCACCACTGCAGAGTTGTCAGAAAACTTCTGAAGGTGGCAGGACTTGCTGCAGTAGTTGAAGTCTATGGTGTAGAGGGTGAAGAGGAAGGGAGACAGGACTGTCCCCTGTGGAGCCCCGGTGTTGCTGACCACTCTGTCTGACACACAGCTCTGCAAATGCACATACTGTGGTCTTCCAGTGAGGTAATCCACAATCCAGGACACCAAGGAGGCATCCACCTGCTTCACCGCCAGCAGAGCCAGCCTGATGGTGTCGAATGCACTGGAGAAGTCAAAAAACATGATCCTCACAGTGGCAGCCGGCTTGTCCAGGTGGGAGTAGACTCTGTGGAGTAGGGTCAGGATGGCGTTGTCTACTAAAGGTGGGGATGGTAGGCAAACTGGAGAGGGTCTTGCAGATGTTGGACCACAGGCATCAGCTGCTCCAGGACAAGTCATTCAAGAGTCTTCATGATATGGGAGGTCAGTGCCACAGGCCTGTAGTCCTTGGGGTTGCTGGGACGCGGTGTCTTCGGGACGGTGATGAGGCACGATGTCTTCCACAGCAGGGGGACTCTCTGAAGAGTCAGGCCCAGGTTGAAGATCTGGTGCAGGACACCACTGAGCTGGGGAGCACACCCCTTCAGGACTCTGGTGCTCACTCCATCAGGTCCTGGTGCTTTCCCGGCTCTCAATCTCTGCAGTTGATCCCTCACCTGCTCCTCAGTGACAGTCAGTGAGGAGGTGTCAGTAGGGGGAGGGGTGGTGTCATCTGAGGTGTGAGCTGGGTCTTCCATAGGAGACGGGGGAGGGAGGGGTAAGGGCTGGCTGGAGGTGGACAGTTCCTGCAGTGTCAAAGTGATTGAAAAAAATGTTGAAAACTCATTGGCTGTGTTCACATCTCCCTCAACACTTCCCCCTCTTGTCGGCTTGTGTCCCGTGATGGTTCACATGCCGCTCCACACTTCCCTCATGTTGTTCTGCTGAAGTTTCCACTCCACTATCCTCCCATGTCTCTGTCTGACCTGGCTCAGCTGCACCGTCTGTTTCTTCAGAGCAGCCCAGGCCTCCTTCTTGTGTCCTGAGCTGCAGGCCTTCCTCTTCCTGATGAGTGTGGCTTTAATGTCCTTGGTTATCCATGGCTTGTTGTTTGGATAACAGCTCACAGTCTTTGTTGGGATGACTGAGTCCACACAGAAGATGATGTAGCTGGTGATGCAGTTAGTCAGCCCGTCGAGGTCTTCTCCATGGGGATCAGTGAGTGCAGCCCAGTCTGTCACCTCAAAGCAGCTCTGTAACACCTCTAGAGATTCATCTGTCCACCTCCTCATAGACCGGGGGGAGGGGGGAAGGCGCTTCACCAGAGGTGTGTAAGATGTCCTGAGGAGCACCAGGATGTGGTCTGAATGGCCAAGTGGGGGCAGGGGGGCTGCCAGGTATGCGCCACGAACATTAGCATAGAGAAAGTCTAATGTTTTTCCCTCTTTGGTGGAGCAGTTCACAAACTAAGAGAAAGAGGGGAGAGTTTTGGCCAAACTAACATGATTTAAGTCCCCGGAGATGGCGATGAAGGCTGTAGGGTGAGCGTTCTGAATCCAGTGGATAGAGTCACAGGCGCTGTGGGCGTTGGCTGACGGAGGCACGTAGACGGCAACAAACACAACATGCAAGAACTCCCTCGGTAGATAATAAGGCCGTAGTCCCACAGTACGTAGTTCCACACCAGGGCTGCAGATTCGTTCCTTGATGGTGATGTGTGATGGATGGCACCAGCGGTGGTTAACGAGCACAGCGACCCCGCCGCTCTGCTCTTCCCGCAGCTGGCGCGCTCTCTGTCGGCCCGTACAGTGGAGAAGCCTGTGATAGACACGTTGTCATCAGGCACGTCTTCATGCAGCCATGTCTCGGAGAAACACATTAAACTGCACTCCCGATATTCCTTCTGACTCTGGGCTAGCGCTGTCAGTTCATCCATCTTATTTACGAGGGATCTCACATTACCCATAACGATGGACGGGAGACACGGCTTGAATTTAAGTCTCTGTTGTTTTGCTGCTATCCTCTTTCGTCACAGTTTTTTTATTTCCTCTGTAGCCCCTGTGTGTCCTTCTCCTGCAGTCCGCGGGGATGTCAGGTAAGCTCCCGGTGGTTACTATAGCAGCCACTCCCGCGTCTCTCAGCACCATCAGCTGTTCCCAAGTGTAACAAAGCTGCATTGTAACCCTGTGTCGGTCAGAAACAGTCTTAAGGGTCACTCAAAGTTGCCAAAAAAACTCCCTCGGCTGACTTAAGTGTTGTTAAGACTCTAGGTCCTCAAATAGAAATGTAAAAGTACAAAAAAGCAAGAAAAAGCGTAGAAAGGGTTGGAGCTCTGTTGTGGGACTATTCGCCATCTTTTGCACAGCAGCACTTGCGTTTACGTAGGTTTCACCGTGGATACCTTTATGTAAGTTAGCATTGCTAAGAGAAACACTCATGAACCATCTTCCCTGTTGGCTGGAGCACTATTCACTGACTCAGCCATTTTATTGAACATACAAAAAACGTGGTACGTACATACGTGCGCACTGACGTCATTAACGTCATATATACATTGGATGCTGAACATGGCTTTGCCAAAATAACAAATATGCTTAACATCTGTAAACAGGCTGCACACGCGAACTCGCGCATGCGCACAAAAACAATTTTTTGTAGGAATAAAATGAAAGGTCCTGTATTCCACAAAACAGATTATTGCGAGCTTTAAGTCGTGTTAGAATGCTTTTACTTACATACCTGGAGTTGTGTTTTGATGCATTCACACATGTTTGAGGAACCCTTTATTATTAGTCCAAAGCTCCAAATGCTCTGTTTGTATTGATGCTCCCAGGACCTCCGGATGAGAGATAATTCTAGTCCAAATGAGGCCGCTGTCAACATCTTTTCTACATTCAATTTAAACTTACTTTAAATGGTGCTTTTACAACTGTTTTCATGGTTGCACTGATAGGCCCATAGAATTATAATAATTTTTTGTATAATCTTCCACAAATTGCATTTCCAAATAAATAATACCTAAATTAGTTATATCATGTCCTCAAATGAATAATTAGTAATACATGTTTAATCACAAATAATCCAAATTAGAATGAATCTATAATATTTGTCATAAATAAAAACATGTAGAAAAGACGTCGACAATGACCTAATTTGGACTAGAATTAGTCCTCATCCGGAGTCCTCAATACACGTCCTGAAGACCATGGAAAAAAGACATCATCTGGTCTCACAGTCTGCATGGTCACCGACCGACGACTGGACATACAACAATGACCCTAAAAAAGACATTTCAATGTGACTTTGCGCAGTGGGTATATTCATTAATAACATAATTTTCCTGCTATGTTAGACATCCCCATGATGTCCAAAAAAGTCACCTAGTCCATGGTTCAAATGTCCATAAATCCATCTTCTCCCGCTTAATCCGGATGGGTCACGGGGGCAGCTGTTCGCCGCCCAGTCCTCTGTGCACCTGACCCCCGTAGGGTTCAAATGTTTAACTGCATATTGACATCCAAGTGGGGTCATAGTTAGAAATCCAAATAGTGGAGGTACTTTGCACATCATTTAGTCTTAACTGGTTTTGGACCAACGGACGCAATATAGACATGGTCTGCACAGGCGTAAAATGTCTAATATTTGGTGGTTATGCCATGAAGCGGTAGTTTTCAAGTGAACAACTACATTTTACATTTAGTTCAGTAGAGATGGACTTGAATTATCCAGATCATTTCAGTAAAGGTGTTTCAAGTTTAAAATCACAGTGAAGCACTTCCTGTATTATCACATGACATCACAAGGTGGAACAGAGTGTTTTCTGTTTGAGAGAAGAACTATGTGATGAGGAATCTACATTGGAACAAAGATGTTTTTAGAGTGAAGAGTGTAGGAGGAGAGAGCGGGAGGGAGAAGACACAGAGAGCAGTGAAAAAGAGAGAAGTAAAGAGGAGAGAAAGGAGCAAGGGAGGAGGAGGAGAGAGAGAGAGCAGTGGAGCAGGAGTCAGGGCCACATGTTCAGACTCAGCGGGGGGGAGGGAGAAATCGGATTCACACGAGAAAGTTTATGACCCAAAAACTTCTATAATATGACTGGGGAAAGAAGGATGGAGAACAAGAGATAAGGGAGGGAGAGACAAACAACAAGAAGAAACAAGTCAAAAAGAAAAAGGAGGAAGAAAGAGGATAGAGAGAGGGGGTTCATACAACTGCACAACTCACCCTTATGTAACAGATAATACTCCCTACAACAGTATAACAACTCACCTTTATGGAACAGATAATACTCCCTACAACTGTACAACAACTCACTCTTGTGTGATAGATAATACTCCCTAAGTTACACAGTTCACCTTTAAATCCATTTTGTATTTTTTCTCGAGTTTTCAGATGATCTTAAAACGTATCTGAGTGTTTCCTAATCTATGCATTGGGTCTTCATGGTACCTTCTAAATATTCACACAGATACATGTAGAACACCCCCAGCTTGATGTCACTGCATCAAGTACCAATACAGCTCTGTCTTGTCTCTTTTGTAAAACCACAGAAAACAGTGTAGTACTAATATGGACAATTCACTGTGACCTGAGACACTTGGGACCTCTCCCTTCAGGGGCTCTCTCCTGATACTTTTACCCACTGCACTCAGCCTGGTTTGTGACTTTGCCCAAAGGTGCAGATAGATGCTTTCACTTTGCAGTTTCCTTTCCCATCAGAATAACTCTAATAATAGTGTGTGAAGATTAAGATCAAAACTAAAAAAGCCTAATGTCTGAATAAATCGATTGGGAAAAAACAACCGCCCTGTGTATGGAAAAAAACAAACCAAAACTAAACAACAGTTACAAATCCTATAATAACACCATACTGTACTGTATTGTAGTATCATTGATAATTTCAGTCCCAACTGTAAAGTGAGGTTCAATCACGTGTCACTTATAATATTACAGTAATGAACTCTCACACGTTTGTTTTTGGTTTGCCTTAAGTGACCTTAACCTTAAATGTACCGCTCTAGAAAAACATAGCAACCTACAGTATTTTTTGGGCTACAGTCCCTGACAAAAGTCTTGTCGCTTATCCATTTTGTAGAAACAAAAGCTTATAACCTGACTTTAAATTAATCGATTGGTTTTAGAAATGTCTCATATGAAAGCTAAAACCCTCCCACATTATGCTCAATATACTAAAATCAATTTGCTTCACTGAAGAAAGATTGATCATTTACTGAACACAGAAAGGTCAGAATTTGGCAAGACAAAAGTCTTGTCGCCTTGTCATAAGATGCACCCAATCCTGGATTACAGCCTCACCTGTGATCAGTTACTGATCAATCAATTAGTGGGTGTGTATAAAAAAAACCCAGCACACCAGACCCTCACATCAACTGCAACTTGACCTCTGACAACATGCTGATCCACCCTGAGACCAAAGCGTTAATTATCAAGAGGCTGAAGACCAGATCCACTGCTGAGGTGGCTGACACCTTCAATGTGTCTCAGCGTCAAGTACAAAGAATAAGAAAAAAATCTGAAAAGACTGGAGATGTTTTTGACAAGCCCAGGTCCAGCAGACCCCGCAAGACAACTGCTCGGGAGGACCGTTTGTTGATTCGAAAATCCAAGGCCAGCCCCTTTTCCACTGCAGCAGAGCTCCACCAGGCCTGGTCACCTCAAGTCCCTGTGTCAACCAGAACAGTTTGTAGAATTCTGTCTCGAAATGGCCTCCATGGTCGAATCAGTGCACAGAAACCAGCACTAAACAAAAGGCAATAACAAACCGTGTGGCATTTGCCAAGGCCCACAGCCTGCTAAAAGAATGGACACTGGAAAAGTGGCAGAAGGTGGATTTCTCAGATGAATCCTCGGTTGAATTACATCACAGCCACCGCAAATATTGCAGGAGACCTACTGGAGCCCGCATGGATCCAAGATTCACCCAGAAAATGGTTAAGTTTGGTGGTGGAAAAATCATGGTCTGGGGTTACATCCAGTATGGGGGTGTGCGAGACATTTGCAGGGTGGAAGGCAATATCAATAGCCTAAAATATCAAGAAGTATTAGCTACCTCTTACATTCCCAACCATAAAAGGGGTCAAATTTTGCAGCAGGATGGTGCTCCATCGCATACTTCTATCTCTACATCAAAGTTCCTCAAGGCGAAGAAGATCAAGGTGCTCCAGGACTGGCCAGACCAGTCACCAGACATGAACACCAGCATGTCTGGGGTAGAATGAAAGAGGAAGCATGGAAGGCAAAACCAAAGAATCTTGATGAACTCTGGGAGGCATGTAAGACACTTTCTTTGCTATTCCCGATGACTTCATCAACAAATTGTATGAATCATTTTCGAACCGCATGGATGCAGTCCTTCATGCTCATGGAAGTCATACAAGATATTAAATATGGATCTCACAGCACCACTACTTAATTCACTGACGTTATGCAACATATTTTTGTGTTTGAAGTAAATTATTTGTTCAATTTTCTGTAGGCGACAAAACTTTTGTCTTCCCAAAATCTGACCTTTCTGTGTTCATTAAATGATCAATCTTTCTTCAGTGAAGCAAATTCATTTTAGTATATTGAGCATAATTTGGGAGGGTTTTAGCTTTCATACGAGACCTTTTTAAAACCAATTGATTCATTTAAAGTCAGGTTATAAGCTTTTGTTTCTACAAAATGGATAAGCGACAAGACTTTTGTCAGGGACTGTATAAGGCACACTTAAAATCCTTTAATTTTCTCAAAAATCAATAGTGTGCCTTATAATCCAGTGCGCCTTATGTATTAATTCTGCTTGTGCTACTGAACCAAAACAACAGAGTGTATATTGTGTGATAATGGAACAGAGCTGCCTGCTAATGTGCTATAACATCACCTGCTTGTTGCCATGGGGATGTCATTACTTTATTTATTTTATTTTTACTTTATTTATTTTGCACATATATAACATATAACAATAAAAAGCACTGTTTTCAGGTTGAGCTATGCCGTTCCCTCCTGTTCACTTCTCTGCTGATGTTGATGTTTGTCTACCAGATCTTTTAGCTCTGCATAATCATTTTCCTCTCATTTTTGGTACCAAGTTCAAATTTGTTTGCCAGTTATCAGAAGGGTTTCCAAATTTTGGATTGAAGGCTGCACACTGCACAGTCTTGGGTGAATGGGTGCAAGCAGATTCCACAATGCAAACTGACCTCTCTTTTGGAGTGAACGGCTCAACCTGAAAACAGAACAAAAATGAAACATTAACTATGAAATATTGGTCTGTTTCTATACATTCTGTGAAGATTTGAGGTTATTTCAACAAGAATTGACAAAATTATTGACCTGCAAAATGATGTCAATTTTTTTTTTTTTTTGGTAACACCCTGTACTGTCATTTGTTTATCTAAAATACACAAAACCATGCTTGAAAATGAACATAAGGCAAACAACATACAAACCAGTGAGCCAAGAATGGAAAATGCTACATGTTCTTTTCACAATTTTATTCATACCACCCTGGTGTGTCCCAGTTTTGAATTTAAAAAAATCTTGTCTCTAATATAATATATAATATAAATAAAGTAATCCCCATGGCGACAAGCAGGTGATTCTATTGCCTGAATCCTAATGATGTTATAGCACACTAGCAGGCAGCTCTGTTCCATTATCAGACCATATATGCTCTGTTGTTTTGGTTCAGTAAGCGCAACCAGAATTAATACATAAAGCGCACTGGATGGCACACTGTTGATTTTTGAGAAAATTAAATGATTTTGCATGCCTTATAGCCTGAAAATATGGTAGTTTTCCATGTTTTTCAGTCCCTTGTTATATTGTGACAACACTAGAGTGGCTCATTCAAGGTTAAGGTCACTTAAGACAAACCAAAAACAGGTGTGTGAGTGTTCATTACTGTAAGATTATGAGTGACACATGATTGAACCTCACCTTACACCTTACTGAAATGATCAATGATAGTACAATACAGTACAGTATAGGGTAATTACAGTATTTGTAGCTGTTCTTCAGTTTTGGTTTGTTTTTTCCAGACACAATCAATCAATCAATCAATCAATCTTTATTTATATAGCCCTTTACAACACCAATGGTGACCAAAGTGCTTTCCAATTAAAAACAGAAAATACAACAATACAAAAGACAGAACATACAACAATGTAAACAATTTACAGTAAAACACACAATGCAGAAAAAATTACAAGCCACAAACTACTAAGTATTAAAAGCCATTTTGAATAAATATATTTTGAGCCTAGATTTAAAAAGGTTAAAATCAATGATGTTATGCAGCTCAAAGGGCAGATTGTTCCACAGTCTGGGACCAACCACAGAGAAAGCTTGATCACCCCAGTGTTTGTTCCTGGCTCGGGGGACTTCCAAAAGCTCAATCAAATAACAAGGTGCTAAGCCATTAAGAGCTTTAAAAACAAAAAGTAAAATTTCAAAATCAATTTAAAAGAAACTGGAAGCCAATGAAGCCATGTAGGGCCTTGATAAAATTGTGATTG
Source organism: Odontamblyopus rebecca (assembly GCA_030686955.1). NCBI lineage: Eukaryota > Metazoa > Chordata > Actinopteri > Gobiiformes > Gobiidae > Odontamblyopus > Odontamblyopus rebecca. The sequence continues at coordinate 12,943,492 of CM060663.1, read as the reverse complement.
CTCGACGACAGTTGTGGAATTATCAAGGCGTAATCCTCATACCTGTGGGTCATTAATCCATTCTTTTTTGTTGTTCTTGACGTTGTTGGGTGTTCTTCTTGTTCCTAATGTGACCGATTCGCGGTTGTCCCTTGCAGGGCACCGTATTATGTGACGGCCAGCACCCTGCGTTTCCAGGTGCCCCGGCATTTAAGCCCCCCTTAGGCTAAGCGACAGGTAAGCTGCCCTCCTCACTGTTACCTGCATTAGCGTGACCACCCTGTTTCGCCTTTGTATGCCGTAGGCCGGGTGGGTGTTCTTTTATTGTTGATGTTATGTAACTTCTTTGATAAATGGTTTTGTCTGCCTAGATGCTGGCTATCAGCCCGATGAGCATTGTCCAGAAGAGCATCTCTTTTAACTTTGGCGTTACTTTTTTGTTAGGTAATCTAAGTTTTTTCTTTATTGTATTTTTATTTTTTTCTTATTCTTTGTGTCGGTGGACTCTTAATGTTATTTGTGTTTTCTTTAGATGCCGCCGGCCATTTGTCATTTTATTTGGGTCTCTTTTTCTTAGTTATATTTGGGGTCTGTTGTTTTGATGTTAAGCTTAGGTTAATTTGCCTGTTTGTTTGAGTCCTTCTTGCTTGGGGGGGTAGTAGGTGATTCCGTTTGTCCATACCCTGATTCCTTTTCTGTTTTGCTCTAGGGCTGGTCAACTCGTGGGTGCTTGTCTGGTGGAGGTTTTGGGTGACGGGGTTCCCCACTTCTGCGCCATCACTCCTTGTTTGCTGTGGTATTTTTGCACTTCCCTCACATTTGCATGTTTTAATTTTCCTGAAGTTGTGTTTATTTGTGTGTGTGTGTGTGTTGCACGGAGCGTGGTGAGTGGATCTGTCACCTGGGCTATGGGCCTCAGCCGCATGCGTCCGCAGCCGGTTAGCCCAGAGCTCCCTTTTTTTTACACTTGTAGTCGCTGCCTTTTTAGTGAACCGCATCCTTTCTTATTGAACATTTTTAACTAATAAAACTTATATTTTTGCTACAGATTGTTTATAAATAAATTATTTCCTAAATTTTATCTGTCTCTGGCTCTCCTTTAACCATCCATTGCATCCTTTTAAGAGGACCTGACGGACAGGAAGCAGCACGTGAGGCTGGGGAAGAATGTCTCGGACTCCCGGACCATCAGCACCGGCTCTCCCCAAGGCTGTGTTCTTTCTCCTCTGCTCTTCTCCTTGTACACCAACTGCTGCACCTTCTCCCATCAGTCTGTCAAGCTCATCAAGTTTGCAGATGACACCACGGTCATCGGACTCATCTCGGACGGGGATGAGTCTGCCTACAGGATGGAGGTTGATCGTTTGGTGTCCTGGTGCAGCCAGAACAACCTGGTGCTTAATGCCCAGAAGACAGTGGAGGTGATTGTGGACTTTAGGAAGCACACAGCCCCACTCCCCTCCATCATCCTGACCGACACCCCCATCACCACTCTGGACTCATTCCGCTTCCTGGGGATCACCATCACCCAGGACCTCAAATGGGAGCCCACCATCACCTCCATCATAAAGAAGGCCCAGCAGAGGATGTACTTCCTGAGGCAGCTGAAGAAATTCAACCTGCCAGCACGGACAATGGTGCAGTTCTACACTGCCATCATCGAGTCCATCCTCACCTCCTCCATCACCGTGTGGTATGCTGGAGCCACCACCAGGGACAAACAGAGACTGCAACGTGTTGTGCGCTCTGCTGAGAAGGTGATTGGTTGCAGCCTTCCATCTCTTCAGGACCTGTACGCTTCCAGGACTCGGACACGTGCAGGTCGAATTGCAGCTGATCCTTCTCACCCTGGACATGGACTTTTTGACCTACTCCCCTCAGGCAGGAGGCTACGGTCCATTCGGACCAGAACCTCTCGCCACAAAAACAGTTTCTTCCCCTCTGCTGTTGGACTCATAAATAATAACACTCGGACTGGTCCCACCCCCCACTCTGCTTCTGTCACATGACCCTGTGTTCTCGCACCTGCCTGCACCTGCCTGTTTTGCACTGATCACTGATACTCTCATACTCTATATTATTATACTCCTGTAAATTTGTAAATTTTGTTATATCATACTATAGCTTTATTTTATTCTATTATTTGTTGCATGTCAGTGTTTGTCTACATCCTGCTCCAAGTACCGCAGCAATTTCCTAATGTTGTGAACCTGTTCACTCATATGGCAATAAAACACATTCTGATCCTGATCCTTCTGACCTGTTGTCTCCTCGGTTACACTTTCTGGTGGTTAAATTGAGTTTGGAGAGTAGATTTGTTTTAATGAATTAGACCCAAATAAAATGGCATTGGCACTTTGAGGAACCAGCGACTTCCTGCAACTGTACCCCCTGCTCTACTGTCCAGCTGTCCTGTGTCTTCGTACTTTATCCTTATGGCCAGCGAACAAGAACTCAGAGACTTGGTTGAGCGGCTCCAGGCAGAGAATTACAAGCTGCTGCTGTGGCGAACACTGTTAACACTGGTTTGGCTAGTCCTGCTAGTGTAAATGACTGGTGACCCTGTACCTGTGGAACATTTACTTTAAATTCCTAGAGAACAAAAATGCCCACTTTTCAGGGGGACCTCTGGTATACCGGTTGAAGATTGGATAGATGAAGTGAGGGCTACCTTAAGAACCCGACGACTGAGATCTGTAGAGCAAGCATATTTTATTTTTGATCATTTAGAGGGAGAGGCAAAGGATGAAATTAGGTACAGAACAAGGACCGGGAGAGAGGACCCTGAGAAAATTATGTCTGTCTTGCAGGAATTGTATGGCTGTGCCCAATCCTATGTTTCTCTGCAGCAATGTTTCTTTTCTAGGAAGCAACAGGAAGGAGAGTCATTGCAGGAGTTCTCGCATGCACTATGCTGTCTAATGGAGAAGGTTGAACGTTGCGCCCCCAGGAAGATTGTAGATGCCCCCATCCTTTTAAGAGATCAGTTTGTTGAACACGTTTTAGACCCTAACCTGCAAAGGTTAGTAAGGGAAGATCCCGGGTGCACATTGATAGACATTAGATCAGAGGCCATACGCTGAGAGCAGGAGGGTAGACCGGACGAGCCACGGGGGAGGAGTTACTCTGTCCTATCATTTAGTGCTGTCCACTATTCCAGGCCCCGCCCCCCAGTCTATCGGCAAATTCAGAATTTGCAGAACTACGACAGCTTTTTGAAAAACAGCAGGAACAGTTAAATAAATTAACTCTAGGTTTACTAGAGTTGCAGGTGGCCCCTCCACAGGCAGCCAGGACTACAAGGTCCAACACTGTAGTGTGCCTCCAGTGCCAAAAGCCAGGCCATTTTGCCCGGGAATGTGATAACAAATGATTCATCCCCCAGCCTAGAGTGCTGCAGGTAGCCGCTGTGACCTCAGCTGCACAGGAGGCGGGAAACGTCAGCGTCCTGATGTGAGGAGCCAAACATCAGGAGGGGAGAATGTTGGCTCACAGGCCCGAAAGCCAGTCCTGCACCAGGCTGCAGAAAACCTTGTTGCACCGTGCCCTGAGGTAATGGTTAGTTTAAGTGGGGTTACAGCTCACCTTCTATTAGATACAGGGTCCATGGTAACAACAATACCAGAGACATTCTTTAAACAGCATTTCCAGGACACCCCTAAACCTTGTAACTGGTTAGAGCTAACCGCAGCTAATGGTTATGATATCCCATTTGTGGGTTTTGTGGAACTGGATGTTACTGTATGTGGGAATACTGTACCACAACAGGGTATTTTGGTTGTTAAAGACCCTCCTGGGTCAAGTGGAGTTAGATGAGTCCTGGGGATGAATGTAATTAAGGAATGCTATCACCAGTTGTTTAGCCAGCATGGCCATAACCTGTTTGACCTCCCTGAAATGCAACAGGCACCTGTAGCTTGGCAGCAGGCTTTGTATCACTGCCATCAGGCGGAGATAAAAGATGCGCCCCCTAGAAGCGACATTGCTCGTGTGAGAGGTAGGAGGCCAATCATGATCCTGGGGGGTTCAGTGAAATGGATTGCTGCCACATGCTCTGCTCACTTTAGTCAGTCTACAGGTACAGCCTTGGTAGAACCAGTGGGTGAGAGTCACCCTCTTCCTGAAGGCCTATTGATCTCCCCTGGTATGGTTGCAGTCAAAAAAGGTACAGTGCATGTCCCTGTGGTGAATGTAGGGCAGAATGGTGCGGTTTTGTACCCCTATCATCCCATCGCAATGCTTAGCCAGGCAGATGTTGTTAGCATGCCAGAGGGTGTTACATTTACACAGCAGCCAATGCGGGTGGTTGGGGTTATGGTCCACTCTCAAACCACTGCGCCAAACACTGTCAGAGCTCAAACAGAATCCCTAGATCTCTCCTCACTATCAGAATCTGATAAGCAGAAAGTACACTCCCTCCTTATTAGGCATGAGAAAGTGTTTGCATCTTCGGAGATGGATCTGGGCTGTACATCTTTGATTACCCATGACATCCCCCTAGTGGACAATATTCCTATTAGACAAAGGCATAGGCGCATCCCCCCGGCTGATTATGATGAAGTCCGGGCGCATATACGCAGGCTGCTGGATAGCCAAGTCATTCGGGAGAGTTGTAGTACTTATGCCTCGCCAATAGTTATTGTCAGGAAAAAAGATAGCAGCTTGAGACTATGCGTCGACTATAGGCTCTTAAACAGCAAAACAAGGAAAGATGCTTTCCCATCCATCCATCCATCTTCTCCCGCTTAATCCAGCTGGGTCGCAGGGGCAGCTTGCTGCACAATACTCATAGCACCTGACCCCCCCTATGAACCCCTCTGCAGGTGGTGAGCCCACAGGAGGGTGGACAACATGGTCCTTGATGTTAGTTCATAGGGGTGCAGGCATGTTTTGGGTTGATGGGGGAAACCGGAGTACCCGGAGGAAACCCATCCAGACACGGGGAGGAACATGCAAACTCCACACAGAAAGGCCCGGGTGACCCGGGATCAAACCCGCAACCTTCTTGCTGTGAGGCCTGAGTGTTGCCACTCAGCCACCGTGCCGCCAGATGCTTTCCCACTACCCAGAATTGAGGAGTCCTTAGATGCCCTCTCAGGGGCACAGTGGTTTTCTAACATTGATCTAGCCAGTGGATACCATCAGGTGGCAGTGTCTGAGAGGGATAATTTGAAAACCACCTTTTGCACACTTTTTGGCCTGTTTGAGTTTCAGAGGATGCCATTTGGCTTGTGTAATACCCCTAGTACTTTTCAATGGCGAATGGAAAGGGTGCTTGGAGATCAGAACTGCAACTCCCTGTTGTTATACTTGGATGACGTGATTGTGTTTTCATCCACAGTAGGAGAGCACCTTGACAGATTAGATCTTATTCTAAGCCTTTTTGAGAAGGAGTCTCTCAAATGCAATTTCTTCCAGAAACAGGTGGGCTACTTGGGGCATGTTGTGTCTGCAGCTGGTGTGGCCACTGACCCCAAGAAAATCGCTGCTGTTGCTGAGTGGCCTCTCCCAAGAACTGTTGCAGAACTGAGATCATTCTTGGGATTTGCAAGTTACTACCGGCGCTTTGTAGAGGGCTTCGCCAAACTTTCTGCTCCCCTGCATAGGGTCGTCACGCAACTGGCCGGGAAGAGGAATCGCCGTGGCTGCGGTGTGTCCCTGACAGAGGCTTGGAGCCCTCAATGTGACGCAAGTTTCTCCGAGCTGAAAGCAAGGTTGGTCTCCACCCCAGTGCTTGCAAATGCAAATTTTAACCTACTCTTTGTTTTAGAAGTGGACGCCAGACATGAAGGGCTAGGTGCTGTTCTGTCACAGGAACAAGATGGCAGAGTTCAACCTATTGCTTATGCCAGCCGCAGTTTGCTCCCTGCAAAAAAGGACTATAGCTCTATGAAGTTGGAGTTCTTTGGTATGAAGTGGGCCATGTCAGAGAAGTTCCGTGAGTACCTGTTGGGTAATAAGTGCGTGGTGTGGACTAATAATAACCCCCTCAGCCATCTAGGTACTGCCAAGCTGGGTGCTACAGAACAGCCCTGGGTGGCCGAGTTTGCAGTCTTCGACTATGTGTTGAAGTATTGTCCTGGCCGCATCAATCAAAATGCTGACGCCCTCTCGAGACAGCCTCCAGCTGATACGATGGCACAGTCTCGCTTGGGGACACAGATTCCAGAGGCAGTGGAGGTAGCTGTGCGTCCCAAAAGGAGGGTGGTTCAATCAGCCATCTCCGTATTGCCGGAGCGGACCCCTGATGTTCTAGTGCTACTACAACAGGCGGATCCTATGATTTCCTTTGTACGTCATCATGTACAGCAGCAACAAGTACCCAGCAGGAGCGAGAGCCAAGCGCAGGGCCCCGCAGCAGGGGAGTTGATCCGCCAATGGGACCGTCTGTGCATCAGGGATGGACTGCTCTACCGAGCCTACCAGAGACCAGATGGGGGTGAAGAGATGCTGAAGTTGGTGCTGCCGGACAGCTTGCGAGGGGAAGTTTTTGAACTGCATATCCATCATGGCCACCAGGGAATTGAACGTACCACTGAACTGATCCAGCAAAGGTGCTACTGGCCCTATATTCAGACAACCATCTGTGATTGGTGCCTCCGATGTTCTCTGGCCAAGAATACATTGCCTCGGGTACGTGCCCCTATGGGTCATTTATTAGCTTCAAAGCCTAATGAAATCCTGGCAATTGACTTTTCCTTGTTAGAGCCTGCCACAGACAGCAGAGAGCAAGTACTGGTCATGACTGATGTTTTCTCTAAGTTCACCCAGGTTGTTCCTACGTGGGATCAGTGGGATAAAGGATAAAGGACTGGTTTTACAGGTATGGGGTCCAGGCAAGACTACACTCCAATCAAGGTCGTAGTTTTGAGAATGCAATCATATACCAACTGTGTGACCTGTATGGTATCAAAAAGTCTAAAACGACGCCCTACCATCGACTGGGCAATGGCCAGTGCGAGCGCTTTAACCGGACTTTACATGACCTCAAGTACATTACATGACAGACAGGGCTAGGGCTACAAATGTCCTGAACTCAGGCATCTAGCAGCCCCCAGTAGTCTCCCTTACGAGAAACTAAATTGTCGGGGCTCCAATTTAAAGAGCCCCGGGGTAGAATGTGACTGCTTCGCGGTTGTCCCTTGCGGGGCACCGTATTATGTGCTATGAGTATTGAGCTAATAGGTCTGTAGAGGATGCGGTGAACCTGGCTCTTCATCGGATACTACACCACTTGGAGACTCCTCACACCTATGCCCGTGTACTGTTTCTGGACTTTAGCTCCGCCTTCAACACCATTGACCCGGTCAAACTCTTCCACAAATTGTTGGACATGAACATTCCTCTCACCCTATGCCACTGGATCAGGAGCTTCCTGTCAGAGAGAACGCAGCAGGTCAGGATGAGTGGCCTCTCATCCCAGCCTCTGACCCCAGGGGGGTGTTCTCTCTCCCTGGCTGTTCTCTCTCTACACCAACTCACTGACATCCACCCACAACTCTGTATCTTTATTCAAATATGCTGACGACACAACAATAATTGGACTCATCTCTGACAATAATGAAAGTCATTACCGTAAGCAGATTTCTCATGTAGCCTCCTGGTGTCAAAGTAACAACTTGCTCCTCAATACATCTAAAACAAAGGAACTCATAATTGATTTTGCATGCTCCCCTTCACAGAAAACACCAATCACAATTGATAATGAAACGATCACCACTACAGAGACCGTCAAATTCCTTGGTACCCACATCAATTACTCACTAAAATGGAAACAGCATTCAAATGAAACATACAAAAAAGCCAATAAAAGACTGTTTTTCCTCAAACAATTGAAAAAATTCAGAATCAGACACAACATCCTTCTCCACTTTTACACAGCAATAATTGAAAGTGTTCTCACTTCATCAGTAATAGTCTTGTTCGGTAATTTGGACTCACATTCACATAAACCAGCGTATTGTAAACAATTATCTAAAATCATTGGTCACACTCTCCCCTCCATAGACACACTTTATCACAGATGCATCACACAGAGCCAAAAGAATCACCTCAGACGCCACACATCCTGCCAATAATCTGTTCAAACTCCTGCCCTCTGGGAGGCGCTACTGGTCCATCATATCCAAATCTGTCAGATTCAAGAATAGTTTCTTTCTAGTTGCCATTCGGACTCTAAACCAATCCCGTTCATAACTGGATATTTATCTGTTGTGTGTGTTGTATTATGCAAGTGTGTTGTAAATTTGTTTTGTTCTGCAACAGACACAGAAGATGTGAGCATTTCTTGCAGTACTGGAAACATATTCCACCAACTTGTTGTGTGGCCATTAATAAATGATTCTGATTCTGATGTGACGGCCAGCGCCCTGCATTTCCGGGTGCCCCGGCATTTAAGCCCCCCTTAGGCTAAGCGACAGGTAAGCTGCCCTCCTCACTGTTATCTGCATTAGCGTGACCACCATGTTTGTTTGTATGCCGTAGGCCGGGTAGGTGTTCTTTTATTGTTGATGTTATGTGACTTATTTGATAAATGGTTCTGTCTGCATAGATGCTGGCTATCAGCCTGATGAGCATCGTCCAGAAGGGCATCTCTTTTAACTTTGGCGCATTATTTTTTGTAGGTAATTTAAGTTTTTATTGAATTTTTATTTTTTTCTTGTTCTTTGTGTCGGCGGACTATTAATATTGTTTGTGTTTTCTTTAGATGCCGCCGGCCATTTGCCATTTTATTTGGGTCTCTTTTACTTATTTTTGGAGTTTGTTGTTTTGATGTTAAGCTTAATTTGCCTGTTTGTTTGAGTCCTTCTTGCTTGGGGGGATAGTAGTTGATTTCATTTGTCCATACCCTGATTCTTTTTTCTGTTTTGCTCTAGGGCTGGTCGACTCGTGGGCGCTCGTCTGGTGGAGGTTTTGGGTTCCTCACTTCTGCTCCATCACTCTTCGTTTGCTGTGGTATTTTTGCACTTCCCTCACATTTGCACATTTTAAATTTCCTGAAGTTGTGTTTATTTGTGTGTGTGTGTGTGTGTGTGTTGCACGGAGCGTGGTGAGTGGATCTGTCACCTGGGGTTTGGGCCTCGGCTGTGTGCGTCCGCAGCCGGTTAGCCCAGAGCTCCTTTTTTTTTTACACTTGTATTCATTGCCTTTTTAGTGAACCGCATCCTTTCTTATTGAACATTTTTAACTAATAAAACTTATATTTTTGCTACAGATTGTTTATAAATAAATTATTTCCTAAATTTTATCTGGCTCTGGCTCTCCTTTAACCATCCATTGCATCCTTTTAAGAGGACCTGTTGTCTCCTCGTTTACACTAAGTAATGCTATATATCATCTAATATAATAATAAGTTGGGAGCCAAAGAGCAGCTGACTGTAGAGCAGAACGAGCCAGAGCACTGCTTCACTTCACTCCAGCAAAATGAACAAACTGGTACAGACTTACATCTTTTTAACACTCATGAGATTTGACACAGTCTAACTCTGTGTTGCTCTATTCTCTCATTAATCCTTCTTTTATTTCATCTACAGTTTGTACTCCTGGTTTTGATTGGACTGGTCTGTGGTAAGTCACTTTTTCACATGTTGTATTTATTATTTCAGTTTAGTTAATTTTATTATTTACTTCTACTGCTACTACTTCCACTGCTATTACAACTAGTGCTACTACTACTGTCACTTCTACTACTAATTTTAGTGCTACAACTGCTGCTGCTACTATCACTACTTCTATTACTACGACTACTACTACTACTGCTGCTACTACTATTACTACCATGACTGCTACTTCTTCTACTATTACTATTATTTGATGTTTCTACCACAGAGACCTACCAGCAGTTCGTTTTGGTCCCACCAACAACTACCGCCCCACCGAGCTCGGAGAGTCACAGTGATGAAAATGTCGGTCATGCTTATGGCAAAGACAAAGGCAGTCACAGCGGAGGTTCTCAGAGCAGTGAAGAAGTCCCTGTCTTTCCTGTTATCTAATCGCCAGTATTTTGAGTCATGTGTTAGGATAAATAACTAGGCTTAGCTATTCTGTATAACTGCTGCTATATTTCATTATTGAGGTTATGTGAAGATAAAGGCTCTGATCACAGCTGTGAGACTCATAGACTCACTGTATGTCAAGACAAATGTATGATATTCCAATCTATTTAACAGCAAACTAACTACATAGGACAAGAACAACTGATAGGGATGACGTGATGACTTCTTGGCCAGATAACACCGCGGATGGAGTCTGACTGGACTGTGTGACATACCAAGAGGCCTGGCTGGCCTGTGCACCAACTAAGAGGTGCTAAGTCTAAACCACAGTAGCCTCCCACAATAGTTTGCATATAAAAATCATTGTATAGGTGTAAATATTCAGTCTCTGCATGGGAATGTCGGCACAGACTCCTTGTACAAGTTTGGCTTTCTAATGTTTGAATAAGTAAATTATCTGGACTTTACTTCTGTTTCAAGTGTATTTTTGTATAGCAGAAACTAACGAACACGCAAGGAAAAACCTGGTTTCCTTTACACATGTTAAAGCAGGAAGAGCAAAGAACAGCACAGCAACCAGGCTTATCACGATAATAGGTCAGATAAGCTGCATTCAAATGAACAGTGTATCCCTGCCTGTGATCTGTGTGTTGTAATCATCTGTCATTGTGGTGGGTTCTTCTGTTCTTAAGCCAGTTCATGTTACACTTGTATTCGTCCATAAATAACAAATGAGTGTCAATGAATGGCTGAAAAACATGTTTAGAAATCTGTAGCTACGCTCTGATGCAGATAAAAAAAAATTTTAAAATCCAATGCTGTGCCTCTGTTCTGGAGTTTGGATACTTTTGGGTCTATTTGCTCATGAGCTCAATCAGGGCTCTCACGTTCTTTCGCTGGGTTTTAGATGACATCACATCATTCTCTAGGCTGATAGTTATTAATACAGACGGGGGCAGCTCAAATGAATATTGTTTAAGTGAAAAATGGTGTTGTAATATAGTGAGTTCATGGGTTTAGTCAATAACTGAAAATGCCAGGTTCAACATTTGTGCATTTACCTTTTGGATATTTCCAGGTAAAGTAATTATTATTATGTCATCTTTTTTATGTGTGACTAAATCCATTCACTTGCTACATCCATCCATCCATCTTCTTCCGCACTGTCGCGGGGGCAGTTTGCTGCCCAGTCCTTATAGCACCTGACTCCCCCATGAACCCCTCTGTGAGTGTGAGCCCACAAGAGACACTTGCTATATTTCAACAAAAAACTACATCTGAGCTGCCTCCATCTTGATTAAATATTGTTGGTTTCTAGAATGCTGTGATGTCATCTGAAACCCACCAATAGGCTCTGTACACAATAGTGCCTGGCTAGCTCACTGTTAGCGTCACTACTTCCTGTCCGTCTGTGGGGGTTTTGCTGAGTCGTGCTGATGTAAGTATGTAAATAAATAAGGCAGTGAACAGGGAGCTGTGGGTGGATGTCACTGAAAACATGTTCAAAAAGTACACAAATACAACAAATACTTGAGCAGAAGAAACTTGTGTTTAGAAAAAAGTGTGTGTGTGTCTGTGTGTGTGTGTGTGTTTGTGTGTGTGTTTGTGAATTTTTCACTTGTCCAGGAAAAACAGATTTAACATTTTTAAATCAAATTTAAGAGGGTGCTAGACTGACATGTTTTGAGATTGTGACCTGATTTTCATAATGTGTTTTGCTTTTAATTATTTTTTCTTTCTTTTTTGAAATCTTAGTATTAGCTGTAGTGCTTTTTGGCCAAATTTGAAATGCTTTCCATAAAAAACTGTTGGAGGAGAGGAGAGTCCAAAGTACAATGGGGTGCGCTTTTGTCAGTCTCAGGTTTGATCCAATGGGCTCCATCCACGCTTACACTTGTGATATTTTTGCCTCGTAAACAAATTTGAAATCATAGTATCGTGCCAAAACTAGAGCTGAGCATTTTAGGTTAAGGTCACGTCATTTCATTTTCCCAGTAGCTTCAGAAAGAGGTCACAATGTTCTACGCTAAAAGATCACTTTTTCCAGTTGAAATAAGTTTGAATCCATAACAAATAAATATAAACTTAAACATATGAGGGTTCTAACTTTGTATATTTCTCTTTCAATCCCCCACAAAGTTGCACAGACCCCTGCCCTCCATTTGAAATCAGGGCATTCTGTAAAGTGAAACTATGTAACTGCACCTTTGGGCAAAATCACAAACCAGGCTGCAGTGAGTAAAGGCATCAGGAGAGAGCCCCTGAAGGGAGAGGTCCCAAGTGTCTCAGGTCACAGTGAATTGTCCATATTACAACTACACAGGTTTCTGTGGTTTTACAAAAGAGACGAGAAAGAGCTGTATTGGTACTTGGTGCAGTGACATCAAGCTGGGGGTGTTCTACATGTATCTGTGTGATGGAATGTTCAGAAGGTACCATGAAGACCCAATGCATAGATTAGGAAACAGTGTCAGATAAGTTTTAAGATCGTCTGAAAACTCAAGAAAAAAATACAAAATGGTTTTAAAGGTGCACAATGTAACTTTGCCTGCCACTTGTTTGCCTCCATGGAATGTTATTATTTACCTGGAATGTTCCACAGTATGGCATTAAGCTTATGTCTCCATGGTGACAGCAATGATGTGATGTCAGCAGGCCAAGTTACAAGTCAGATCTGAGAAGTTTTTTTTTAAGAGTTCAAGTGATATGACCGGCAAAAAAGTAGTATCAAGCAATTATGGGGTCTGACCTTTTCGTGGACAATGGTTTTGAGATGCAAATATATCACTCTTTTGAACACACATTGTTTTGAGAAGAAAAACACTTTATTTCCATGACCCCAGCCAACTTTCCAGACTACTTTCACTGAACTGGGCAAGAATTCGGCTCACCGGACGCTGTCAAGAGGTAAATCAGTGTTGATGCATGACACTGCATATGAGGATGCCATACAGATTCATAAAAAAAAAAAAAACTGAACAATCTCTTTAAACCCTCCACCTCACGAATACATTAAAATTGAACATTCTAGCTGTACATTACTAAAAATGACATTTACACAACTTGGATTAAATGTATTTGTTTCAAACATGGAAAACATGGATTAAAACACAATGAAACATCCACAAGTGAATGATTATAAAATATTATAAAATATCAAACATTTCCTGGGATGTTCCACAGTATTTGCACAGGGACCTTGATTACACATTTACTTACAATACTTCCATGTCTGTAGTCTCTGAGTTCAGTTTGTGTGATTGACAGTTGGATTAATCAATCAGGGACGCAGATGGCCGGTCTCAAAACAAAGATGGCTGCTTATGAGAAAACTGAAAAACACAGTGCATTTCTGCAGAATTAGTCAATCTATGTTTCTTTGTTTGTGTATTTCTTTCACTCATTCCCTCCTGGTTACAGCTGCTGCCATCAACATTGTCTGGTGTGATGCTAACTGTAGGAACTGCTGCGTTTGAGGCTTTGTTAGACTTTAACCTGAACTTTACTTGACTGCAGTTGGACCATAAAGAGCTGATTTAGTTGGAATCAAACTCTTAAACAGGATTATGATCGCTCAGACTGATCACAGGCTCCTGAAAATGTGTCGTTCAAAGGTGCACTGTGTAACTTTCAGGAGCAGGGCCCGTCACCTGCTTGCTTCAAAAATTGCATTGTGTTGCTTTGGAATATCCCACAGTAAAACATTAATCTTGTGTTTAATGAATTACAGTTGATTTAATTTCTCTAAAAAAACGTGAAACCCCTCCTCAAATTTGACTAGTAACTTGGCTTGCTGACATCACATCATTGCTGTCACCATGGAGACAGATCATCTTAATGCCATACTGTGGAGTAAATAAGTAAATAATAACATTCCATGGAGGCAAACAAGTGGGGGGACTTCCACCAGCAAAGTTGCACCTTTATATGCATTTTGTATTTTTCCTCGAGTTTTCAGACCATCTTAAAACGTATCTGACAGTGTTTCCTAATCTATGCATTAGGTCTTCATGGTACCTTCTGAACCTTCCATCACACAGATACGTGTAGAACACCCCCAGCTTGAAGTCACTGCACCAAGTACCAATAGAGCTCTTTCTCGTCGCTTTTATAAAACCACAGAAACCAGTGTAGTTCTAATATGGACAATTCACTGACCTAAGACAGTTGGGACCTCTCCCTTCAGGGGCTCTCTCCTGATGCCTTTACTCACTGCACTCAGTCTGGTTTGTGATTTTGCCCAAAAGTGCAATACAACACCATTTTCACTTAAACAATATTCATTTGCGCTGCCCCCCGTCTGTATTAATAACTATCAGCCTAGAGAATGATGTGATATCATCTAAAACCCAGCGAAGCCCTGATTGAGCTCATGAGCAAAGAGACCCAAAAGTGTCCAAACTCCAGAACAGAGGCACAGCATTGGATTTTTAACATTTTTATTCTTTTTTTATCTGCATGAGCGAAGCTACAGCTTTCTAAACAGGTTTTTCAGCCATTCATTGACACTCATTTGTTATTGATGGATGAATACAAGCGTAACATGAACTGGCTTAAGAACAGAAGAACCCACCACAATGACAGATGATTACAACATACAGATCACAGACAGGGATACACTGATTATTCATTTGAATGCAGCTTATCTGACCTATTGTCGTGATAAGCCTAGTTGCTGTGCTGTTGTCTTCCTGTGTTAACATGACTCAATATATTATAGGAATGACAGGGACTTCTTCACTGCTCTGAGAACCTCCGCTGTGGCTGCCTTTGTCTTTGCCATAAGCATGACCGACATTTTCACCACTGTGACTCTCCTCCGAGCTCGGTGGGGTGGTAGTTGTTGGTGGGATCAACAGGACCTGCTGGTAGGTCTCTGTGGTAGAAACATAAAATAATAGTAATAGTAGAAGAAGTAGCAGTGGTGGTGTTGGTAGTAGTAGTAGGAGTAGTAGTAGTCATAGTAGTAATAGAAGTAGTGATAGTTGCAGCAGCAGTAGTAACACTAAAATTAGTAGTAGAAGTACCAGTAGTACTAGTACTAATACTAGCTGTAATAGCAGCAGAAGTAGTAGCAGTAAAAGTAAATAATAAAACCAAACTGAAATAATAAATAGAACATGTGAAAAAGTGACTTACCACAGACCAGTCCAACCAAAACCAGGAGTACAAACTGTAGATGAAATAAAAGAAGGATTAATGAGAGAATAGAGCAACACAGAGTTAGACTGTGTCAAATCTCATGAGTGTTAAAAAGATGTAAGTCTGTACCAGTTTGTTCATTTTGCTGGAGTGAAGTGAAGCGGTGCTCTGGCTCGTTCTGCTCTAGAGTCAGCTGCTCTTTGGCTCCTTAGTGAAATGAGAAGAGCAGCTTCTTTTATACATATTTGACTCCACAACCTATTATTATATTATATTATATAAAGCATTATTTAGGAACAAGAAGAACACCCAACAACGTCAAGAACATTAAAAAATAATGGACTAATGACCCATGAGTGAGTAAGAGTATTACGCCTTGATAATTCCACAACTGTCATCGAGCAATCACAATTTTATCGAGGGCCAACAGAGTTAGGATTAGACTCATAATAGATAGGATTAGACTAAAAGAAGTATGTGACAGTTCCTTTATTTTGTAAAGTGAAGGTTTAAACTGTCACAAAAATGTCTTTCTTGTGCGGAAATTCTCTACATTCTTGGATGGAATTCAGATGTGTTGATGACATAGGTAGAGGGATTCTTTTGGACTAAGTGCTTCTTTTTGTATTTTGGTACCTTTCTTCTCAACTGTTTCCCACCAACTGCCACTTAACTGATGTAAACTCTGATAAATATGAACCAAATATATCATATAAAGACAAAGGTACATTCCACCAAACCTGGTCCTCATAGGAAAAACAGTAAAACCTGTCATGTGCAGTTTCAATATAAACATTAATTCTTAAAGACAATCTGGCAAGTTAAAGCCACACGGTAACTTTCTGGAGGGGTCACGTCACCTGCTTTATGTAAATCTAAAGTTAAAACGATAAGTCACAATATTCTCCATGGGGATATATGAGTTTTATGCCATACACTGTGGAATATAAATTCAAATCAACAAAATTTCCAAGTCAGATGCAAGCCCACTCACAGTTAAGTCACATGTGTTTTCTACATCTACCTCTTTGCACAGCCTACACCTTGGGTCTCATCTGATGTGGTAGATCTGGGCCTCTGTTTCTGTGGTGTTCAACGCCTGCTCCTGTGCTCCAGGATGAGTGCCTCTGTCCTTCAGAGCAGCCCTCTCATTGGGAGGATTTTTTGGTATCAAACACTGCAGTTGTGTTCTGGTGGTAGTAGTATGTCCTCCCATGATTGTACCTCCAGCACCTCTTGGCAGGAGTTGGTGTTTGGCTCAACTGGTGTCTTTGCTGATGCCCTTCTGTGCTGTGCTCTTGTATTGATCCATGTGCCCACTGATCTTAGCTGCGATGACACAGGCGTGAGTTTCCATGTTGTGGAGAGACATGTTATTGGCCGATAGTTGGATGGGACTGTATCCTGTGAGTGATCCTTCAGGATCCAGATTCAGCGTCCCATCCTTTAGCAGTGGGTTCATTTGTGCTGCCAGGTGTTCATGGAGTGCAGTGTTTCTTGATCCTGTCGCTGTGGATCATGTCAGGGTGTGGTGCAGTTCAGTGTTTCATACCTGAGACCACTGTGATGGTGACCAGCTTCTGTAGTGAATGTAGTGAACAAGTTCAATTAACCCTCGAAGACCTGCGTAATTGTATACGATAACGAGGAATATGTTTTATATAACTGTGCATAACTTTCTAACCATAAAAGATAGAAACTTTTCCTCTTTTCCTTCTGAAAGTGCAGACATAGCAGTTTCTGGACATAGCTGCCTCATTATCCTACGTCACACACATGCTGCGTGATGACGTGCGCAAAACGAGTGTCCAATAGGAACTTTGTTTTCAGCCAAACACATGCGCTTCAATCCATTTTGATTGGCCAAAACTTTGCCAAAGAGTGAAGTGAATCAAGATGGTCGACTCCTCTCAGCTGTGTTTGCTTTTAGTGATTGAAAAAGATGAATAAATTCTCACATACATGGCAAATTACGCATCTTGGTGTGCGTAATTGCGCATCCCTAGTTTTATTTGAAAGGTTTATTTCGCTCAAAATGAACAAATACAAATGTAATAAACGCATGGAAATGCATTACAAGTGATTTGGCTCTGTTCTATGCTCTGGCCCTGGACTTTACAGGAGCTTTTTTTTGTTTTTAGGGCAATAAGGATATTTTTAATTTACTTACAGACTTGATATTTTGCATTTTTGTAGCTAAGGCCCTAAATCAAGCCTTTTTAATGTCCAAAAAGTTGTTTATACATGTTTGCTGTATGTTTTGTATAAAAGAGTGGGAATTTTATATTCTGTTTTTTTTGTTTTTTTTTTTCATCTCTATTTCTGGTCCTATAGCTTTTATTACAACCACATGACACTACAGCATGCAGATTGTGAAATAACAGACTGTACTGAAAAAAAAGGATGTATAACCCTTCATTATAGGGTAAAAGGGGCAGTTTTAAAAGCAAAATTAAGAAAAAAAAATCCAGGCGAGGAGAAATGTACTAAAATTGCCCTTAAGTCTTCAGGGGTTAAAGGCCTTAACCTTCATCTATTATCATGGACTTAAGTCTGAAACCCCATAACCACTGCTCAGAGCAGCACAGATGCAGTACAGGCTTCATCAAACACCTCCAGTTTTATTTTCATATTTCAGATTCATGTCAGTCCCAGTTGTGAGGTGAGCTTCAGTCACCTGTCAATCATAGACGTACAGTAGTGAACAGTCACACAGCACTTTGAGAGAAACTCACAAAAACACACGTCTGAGTGGATGGACTCAACACATTTACACTTTACCTTTAGTGACCTTGAACATACCAGGACTGAGTGCCTTTGTGCTTATATTTCATGAGTTAAAATGGACTTTTGGTCAAATTGATTGGTTGAAAAGAATCAGACCAAAGGTAATTGTGTCGTGACTTTGAACTATTAAGTCAATAAGAATACATTTTAGTGCACCCTTTAACGTTACCAGTCATGGTTTACTGTTAAAAATGTGATTTGATTTTCTTAGAATTGTGCAATGGAATGGGTAGAGAGTTACCTGACTAACAAATCTCATTCTGTGCAGCTGCCTCGGCCTCTACTTTTCTCTCCTTTTGCAATCACAATAGAAGGAGCTATTCAGAGCTCTGGAGAACAGTCCAAGATGTTTGAAGCGTAACAGTTTTGCTCAGACTCCCAGCATCATGTTTTCTTTTGCTTCTATAAGAATAAGAAGTGTGGACAGAAATGCGTTATGCTACGTCAGTGTTTGTGCTGTTATGTATTCGTTTATCAGCGCTATGTGCTTGTAATTCTGTGAATAAAAGAGGCAGACAAAAATATGTTTTGACTAAAGGCTTGTGGGACACAGAACACTGCATATGTCCACTGTTTATCATCAGCTGCATTTTAAGTGAGCACTGAAAATCCTCGCATCACTGTGTGCTGTTCTGTTGAACTGAATCATGTATGAAACTGGGCAAACGATACAAACTACAATGGGAACGGGAACCCTTGGACTCGAATATTAAGGAAAGTTTTGTTTCCCATCAGAATAGCTCTAATAATAATAATGTGTGAAGATTAAGAACAAATAAAAATAAACCTAATGTCTGAATAATTGGGGAAAAAACAGCCGCCCTATGTCTTGAAAAAACAAACCAAAACTAAAGAACACTTACAAATCCTGTAATGACACCATACTGGACTGTATTGTAGTATCATTGATAATTGCAGTCCCAACTGTAAGGTGAGGTTCAATCATGTGTCACTTATAATCTTACAGTAATGAACACTCGCACGCTTGTTTTTGGTTTGTCTTAAGTGACCTTAACCTTGAATGAGCCACTCTAGTCTTGTCACAATATCACAAGGGACTGAAAAACATGGCAAATTACCATATTTTTGGGGCTATAAGACACAAATAAAATCCTTTAATTTTCTGAAACAGTGTGTCTTATAATCCAGTGCGCTTTATGTATTAATTCTGCTTGTGCTACTGAACCAAAACAACAGAGCATATAAAGTGTGATAATGAAACAGAGCTGCCTGCTAGTGTGCTATAACATCATTAGGATTCAGTCAACAGAATCACCTGCTTGTCACCATGGGGATGTCATTATTGTATTTATTTTATTTTTTAAGTGTTTATTTTGCACATATATCCCATATAACAATAAAAAAGCACACTAGATTAGGGTTACAAGATTTTCTCAATTCAAAATTGGGACACACCGGGTTGGTATGAATAAAATTATGAAAAGAACATGTAACATTGGAGCCTGTGCTGTATCTTGACCCTCTGACCAGTGGTTATGGGGTTTCAGACTTAAGTACAAGATAATAATAGATTAAGGCCTTTAATTGAACTTGTTCACTACATTCACTACATAAGCTGGTCACCATCACAGTGGTCCCAGGTATGAAACACTGAACAGCACCACACCCTGACATGATCCACAGCGACAGGATCAAGAAACACTGCACTCCATGAGCACCTGGCAGCACAAATGAACCCACTGCTAAAGGATGGGACCCTGAATCTGGATCCTGAAGGATCACTCACAGGATACAGTCCCATCCAACTATCGGCCAATAACATGTCTCTCCACAACATGGAAACTCACGTCTGTGTCATCGCAGCTAAGTCTAATCAGTGGGCACATGGATCAATACAAGAGCATCAGCAAAGACACCAGTTGAGCCAAACACCAACTCCTGCCAAGAGGTGCTGGAGGTACAATCATGGGAGGACATACTACTACCACCAGAACACAACTGCAGTGTTTGATATCAAAAAATCCTCCCAATGAGAGGGCTGCTCTGAAGGACAGAGGCACTCATCCTGGAGCACAGGAGCGGGCGTTGAACATCACAGAAACAGAGGCCCAGATCTACCACATCAGACAAGACCCAAGGTGTAGGCTGTGCAAAGAGGTAGATGTAGAAAACACATGTGACTTAACTGTGAGTGGGTTTGCGTCTGACTTGGAAATGTTGTTTCTTTGAATTTATATTCCACAGTGTTTGGCATAAAACTCATCTATCCCCATGGAGAATATTGTGTTTTTCCTATTAGGACCAGGTTTGGTGGAATGTACCTTTGTCTTTATATGATATATTTAGTTCGTATTTATCACAGTTTCCATCAGTTAAGTGGCAGTTGGTGGGAAACAGTTGAGAAGAAAGGTACCAAAATACAGGAAGAAGCACAGAGTCCAAATAAACCCTCTATCTATGTCATCAACACATCTGAATTCCATCCAAGAATGTAGAGAATTTCCCCACAAGAAAGACATTTTTGTGACAGTTTAAACCTTCACTTTACAAAATAAAGGAACTGTCACATACTTCTTTTAGTCTAATCCTATCTATTATGAGTCTAATTATAACCAATTTAGAGCCTTGGTAAAATTGTGATTGCTCGATGACAGTTGTGGATTTATCAAATCATCATCCTCATACCTGTGGGTCATTAGTCCATTATTTTTTAATGTTCTTGACGTTGTTGGGTGTTCTTCTTGTTCCTAAATAATGCTTTATATAATATAATATAATAAT